>VYZQ01002915.1:71220-84120 GCA_013400655.1 Mystacornis crossleyi | reverse complement strand
TGTAACAGTGCTTTGTTTGATTTTTCACTGTGAAATATATTTTGGAACTAGAAAGGCTGTGCTATTAAAAACAGTACACAATTAAAACAAAACAAAACAAAAACAAAAAAAAAAAAAAAGCAACCAAGTGTGCAGTGCTCCTTGAGCCATTTTTTCTACCATGTCCATAATGTATTTCCTGTCTAAATTTTCTTATTTTGCTTTTATAAATGTACAAAATCTTTCTGTGCTGCAGGTTTTGTGACTATTTACTGTATCTAACCACTGTTTGATTATTGACTTGTCAGTGTGGAGTGCTGGTACTGCGGGACTATTCACATCCCATAAATGAAACTTTACAAGCTGGATTGTAAAGGACAAGGCTGTTTCGTTGCTGCGTGGTGATGTCACCTCCTTTTACCTTCACTTTTGGTATTTCTGGAACTCACAGCCCAGGAAAGGAACCTTTAATACTTAGTTCGGGGAAGTTTTGTATCCTAGAGGAAAAATACCCGAGTTCCTCTGCACCGTTTAAGTGTTTGCATTTGAAAACCAGGTGTTAAAATGGAGCGGTGGGAGAAGGAATGAAGGTAGGTGAGTCCAGAGGAAAATGCAGCTTGCAAGTTAAATCCAGACACTTTATTGGGTGTTTGACTCCTCCTTCTCAGCATCTGTCTCTCGTTGCACCTTAAGGACAGTGTCCTGCAACTACAAAGCTAAATAACCACCCGAAGTGGGCATGAACTGATAATCTGAGATTGTTTTTGCAAAGGATTACCTTTGTGCTGATAATCTGAGATTGCCTTTGCAAAGGTGGCTCTCCCTGGACTCTCTCCATCATCACTGGCAAGTGTGAGATACTTTCCAGAGGGGAATGCAGAGCAGGTCATAGAATCAGCAACCAAGGCTGGACATGACCTTGGATGGCCAATCTGGTCCAGCCTTTCAGGAGAAAGGGAGCCAAGATGAGTTTATCCAACCTGTCCAGTCACATCTTGAAAATTTCCACTGATAGGGACCACACCGCACCTCTGGGGAGGTGCTCCTATGAATGGTTGTTCTCACTCTTAAAAAATTTCTTTCTTATATCAAGATGAGCCCTCTCCTGGTGCAGCTTATCACCCTTGTATTCTCCATGGGGATCCTTGTGAAAAAAGAACCTTCATCCTCTTTCTCACCACTCTTTCAGTACTGGAATAGTTTGGTGAGGTCCCCGTTGAGGTTTCTTTTCTCCAAGGAGAAATTACTTCAGTTTTTCTTCACTGCCCCCATTGTCCATCCCTTTTGTCCATCCCCCATTTGTNCTTCTCCCACTGGAAAGTTACTGTAAAACTTTTCTGGCAGTGAGAAACCTTTATCTGAACTTGGAGTTGAAATAACTCCTGGCTCGCTTGGATTCCTTGTCATATTAGTCTTGCCTCCAGTTTCCCTCTCTTTTCCTGAGACATAAACAGCTTTTTTTCAGTTGAAGTCTACAATTTGTCTTTGATCATGCATCTGAGAGATAAGACTAAAAATAATCATGTTATTAAGCTGCATTTCTTTCATCTCTAATCCAAATTTGGACAGCAAAACCAATGCAAAGAATCAAATACAGACAGACAAGGATTCATTAAGAATAACAGGAAAACTACCTGGAAGCAGAAGGCCAAGCATCCTGGGGAAAAAAAAAATAAAAAAGAAACAATAAAAATTAAGAGAAAGATTTCCAGTTCTTGAAAGTATAAATGAGATTTGGGGTTTGAACAATTTTTGCTCAGCCACATCTAAAAGGAAAATAATTCCAATATTTTGCTTTTCTGTTTTCAGTTATACTCTTGCAAGGGAAGCTTTTCCAATCAAATGGATAGGACATTCATTCAGTCAAAATACTGCAAGAAATCATCATTCAAATAGGTTAAAATACACTGATGGTGTCAGTTTGGGAAGTTTCAGTGCTTTTGTCTGACACTGCTACTAAATCTCTACTAAATCTGGCCTGTGAACCACACAAATATCCAACTTTACATTATTTTTTCCAGCCCAGCCCTGACAGAAATGAGAAATTTCAGCTTTATAGCAAAAAAATATATGTCCAGGGTGACTTCAGCAAACAGTAGCAACAAAAGAAAAGCAAACCCCATTAATTTAATTGGCTTTATTTGCCTTGGTATTTGAACTTGGGTTTCAGTAGTGTTTCAGGAACAATTGCCTATGTCAGGAGTTTTCAACCTGTGACCTGTGGAGGCTTCAGAGCCCAGAGATGATTTTTGAAGTGCCCATTGAAGATTATTAAGGAAAAATAAGTTAATCCTTTGTACAGC
The DNA here is from genome assembly GCA_013400655.1 of Mystacornis crossleyi. Taxonomy (NCBI): domain Eukaryota; kingdom Metazoa; phylum Chordata; class Aves; order Passeriformes; family Timaliidae; genus Mystacornis; species Mystacornis crossleyi. The sequence goes on along the minus strand of VYZQ01002915.1, from coordinate 81,838 downwards.
AAGAGATTCTTTAAGGCTCCTGAAGAGCTTTAGTCCTACCTGTATTTATACAAAGGCTCCCACAGATCAAAAACCTAGAAAGCTCAATAAATTTAGGTTTTCCCCATAAGATTATGTGATTCCATGATATCAGACTTTCTCTTTTTGTTCTGAGATCTTTCTCACATGGGCAAGGCTTCCGGAGCAAGGTGTGCTTATGTTATCAGTGCTGTGTGTGCTTGTGTTATCAATGTTTCTCCTCCCCTGCTCGGTGGTGGCTCTGCAGGGCAGTGACTGAGACCTCAGCAGAGCCGTCGGAGCGTGCAAGGTCTGAAGGGAGGCAAGATGGGCTGGTGAGAACAGGATATGGGGGCACCATCCCACCACATGGGACATCCACTATCCCACCACATGGGACATCCACCATCCCACCACATGGGACATCCACCATCCCACCACATGGGACATCCACCATCCCACCACATGGGATCCTGCTCGGTATCCAGCTGCCAGACAGGATTAGTGTCTCCTGCAGTTCCCAAGTCCTCTCTGTGGATATCCAGGAAACAGATAAACTCCTGGAGTGGGATTCAGCCCGAACTCAGAGTTTGTGATCTCAGTGAAGGCAGTGTTCCTTGGGCTCCCGCTTCCGCAGCTGTAAAAACGTACATAATGCAAAAATACAACCAAATATCTGTTTTTAACCACTTTTCTTCCTTAGGAGTTAAATATCAAGGGCTATATTAGATTTGTGTCCCTTTCAACATCTGGCACTTCTGGCATTAGAGTTAAACCTCTGGAAGAGATCTTGTGTTCCTGAGCAGACAGCTAAGGGCACGCTCACATCACTTAGACGCCAAAAGTGAAGATTTCTTCCTTTAATCCGGTTTCTCCACTTTGCCTTTTTGGTCACAAGAGAGAAATGAGCAGTTTCAGAGTACAAGCATCAAATATATTTCTGATGTGTACTCCAGGGCGAGATGATTCACACTTTGCAAGTGGCTGTTTCTCTGCACCAGGACATCTCCCTGACCAGATTGGAGACAGATGCTGACCCTGGGGAGGCCTAGGTATAAATGAATTTTCCCTGGCAACTTTTCCCAGTCACTACTGTTCTGTCTCATGCATGCTGAGAAATGATGGTCTTGAAAAGCTTTGGGCTAGCTCCTGTTGGGTATAACCAAGCAGATTTGGGGGAGGTGGATGCCTGGTAAAGAGTTAGGAAAGTTTTCAGGACGCTTTGTTCTGCCTGTCAGATTGCGTCCATACAACCAGCACTTCTGTGTCCAGGAGCAAACCAGAGTATATAGTGCACATGTAGTGAGAAAAAGAAAAAAAAAAGGATTTTACCCTCTGATTTTAGCAGTCAGGCACATGCAACCAGTTCAGAATTGCGTTTAAGAACGAGTTAGGAAGAAATGGAGGATGCAGTAGCAGCTAAGGATGCTCTGATGTTAATGATGCTCCGTGTATATCTGTACTAAAGAGCTAAGTTCAGCTAAATACACATTGTACTTTGTGTATGAAAACACACCAGCAGAGCTTGAACAATGTTTTGAACCTCATGGTCTTTTCACCTTCTTATGATTCAAACTGCAATTTCCCATTGGCTTTCTTTTGGGGAATTCATCCATGTGAAGAATTACTGTGTGATATGACACTGTGTGATATGACACTCTTCAGTGTCTGAAATTACTTAGGCTTCTGCATATGCCTTTCCCAATGGACTTTGTGCTTGCAGAGAAGTCTCAAGAGGCCTTTGTGTATCAGTATAATCTGTAAAAAAAACAAATATTTGGTGTGTTCATCCTCTTTCCCTTCTACTTGTCAATTTAGTGGCAATGCAACCTGCTATAGCTCTGAGAAGAACCGAGTATCAGATGGAAAGCTGTATTTTGGCTTTTGACTGTGTCAAGGTACAAAGTTACTGGCCTGTTGGGTCTAATACTGACCTTTTTTGGTCAAAATTGGTTTAATTGGTAATGGGATCTGGGGTTATTCAGCTTTGTTATGAGGTGGAAACACAGATATCAACTGCTGCTTTCTAACCTTTTTTGTGTTTTGAGAAATTGTTTTTAACATGTATACTGCTGTAGATGACACAATAAATGTATTATCATTTTGTAAAAGTCTGTTCTGATATAAAATTGCACCAAAGAGAACTTTTTGTCCGTGAACTTACAGGGTAGTGTATTCTTTTCCTGAAGCAGAAGTTCTTTGGGCTAAAAGGGTTCGCTGGCTTCTTCATGGGAAGGAGACCCTGGATTCTGCTGGGCAAAGTCAGTCCTGGACCAACCAGGGGTGAAGTCTTTGCCATGCACAATATTCCTTCTCCATCAACCAGTGGTATTTATCTCCCTGCATCAGTAGGAGACAGGTCTGTGGGATAAAATCACCAAATCAAATGTAACATTCTCTCCAAAAACCCTGTGGCTCTGGGTTTAATCCACAGGTTCTCCGGGGACTAAATATTATTCCTACAGGGTATAGACAGGAGAAGAAATTCTGTTGTCCTCAAACAAAGACGTTGCCAGTTGGCAAAGGTGGGGAAGGGTTGCTGTCCGTAAGGACCGATGTGCTTCGAGGTTTCGTTTCTTTTATAGTCAAAGCAAGCCTGAAGGGTTTTATCATCAGGGTAATTCTTAAAGTATCGAGTACATTCACACTACTGAAACAGAGGATTCCACAGAAGACGAACTATTTCTGATACTTTTCCCCTCTTTATCCTTTGTTTCAGCTCCCGTAAGTCTTTGCCTGTCCCTCGTGGATCTAGGAATCCTCCAAACAGGCTGCACCTTCCAGCTGTTATCCTCCCAGCCAAAGTTTGGGTATTTGCAGCCCTGTCCTTTGGTGGAACAGCAGCCACACCTTTAGTGAAAGCGAGGTCAGGGATGTGTCAGGGAGCAGCAGGGCTGGGGGCTGGCGGTCCCCACCCCACAGCATTGCGAGGCAGGATCTGGGATCACAGAGGGCCATGGGCAGGTGAGGAACTGGGAGGGACAGGGCAGATCTAGATATTTTCATTTTTTCTGCCTTTCAAATCACTGTAAATACCCTTCACACGGATTTCCACGGTGACCTGAGGCAGCCCCAGCCCCTTTTTTTGAGGGCTGGGTGGAGGAGCACAGGATGTGTCTCCCCTTCCCACCACGTGCAGAATGGCTGCAGCAGTCAGCATCTCTCTAATCATGGAGATCAGCAAATGTAGAACAGGGAATCTGGAAAAAGCTTAATTTCTGAAGTTTACATCTAGCCTAAGAGGGTTTTTAGGCTCCTTTTAGAGTTAAAAGACAGAGAAAGAAAAGGCACCACCAAAAATATTTCAGGCACTCTAAAAGCCCTATATAAATATCCACTATTTTAAAAACAAAATACCACACTAGAGCACATTTGCCCCAAATCCCAGACACCTTATTCAAATGAGGAAAACCTCATTTAATAGGTCTTTCAACACACCAAGGAGCAACTACCTTGAATTCAGTTGTATTTTCTGCAATTGAAGAAATCCTCCTCAGATACTCAAATAATTCTTGCTCTGGGTGCATTAGGCAGCCTCAGGGAAGCTCTGAATGTGTAAAACATGTAAAGCTGCCTGCTGGGAGGATTTCTTTTAATTTGGAGCCCCATCAATCAAACTTTCTGAAAAAAAGCATGCTGACATTGTCAGAGTTAGAAATCTACTCTCTACTCTAGAAATTTCAGTTACCTTAACAACCTGGCTTTGCTGCACCGCCACGAAAACCAGCTGAAAAAGTAGGTTTTGATCTTTCCAGGGTGCCATGTAGTTTGTAAAGGGATTTTAGAAGAATTCTTGGACAATTAAACTCTGCAAAAGACATCAGGGGATTAGGGGAAGAGAAAGCAGCTGATGTAATTTAATGATATTGCAGCTGCCCTTTGGGAGTCGTTTAAAATTGCTCCGGGAGAGGTTTGGGAGCGCTGCCCGGCTCCGTGGGCTGCACACGTCCAGCTCCAGGAGGTGGCAGTGGCTCCACACGGAACACGCAGCACGGCTAAACACGGCTTGGGACACGTTTGCTGCCTTCCCAGGCTTTCTGTGGAGCGAAGCAGAATCTCTGCCCGAAGCATTCCCGACTCATAAACACACCCCCACGAACTCAGCTGGCTCACCAAAAAGGGATCAGGATTCTTTTCACAGCCCAAATCAAATCTTTAACCAATAAATTTTAGCACTGCCCAGGATTATTGACCTTTTATTTTATAAAGTCTCAAATGAAATATCCAAACCGACACAAATTAAATGTACAAACTCAAATGAAATATCCAAACTGACATAAATTAAATATACAAACTCACACCAGCTGTAATTGCTGCTTGAATTTTATAGATGTACATCATATATTTTGTATGCAAATTCTCATTACTATGCTCAGCAACAAGACACAGGAACAGAAGTTACTTTTGCAAGTAAAGCTGATAAGAAAGTCAGAATAGACAAAATTACTCCTTACAATTAGCATATGAGATTGTAGACAGATGAGTTAAATGCCTAATTAATAAATAACTTATTTCAATCACGTTTGTAGAAACCTGGACAATTCATCTCTGCGGTAACAGAATTAGAGATGAAACACCTAAAATCAGCAAAGAGGTGTCCAGGTCAAATGTCTGTTGACCTAAATAATTAACCAAGAGCAGAGCAAACTGAGGGGCTGGAATACTGGGACTTTTAAGGTAAATTGATACTGGAACTCAGAGTGAGTGAGTGGCTGTGGTCTCCAGCAGTGCTTCCAAGCCTGATGAAAGTTCTCCTGGGCATGCTTGACCCATCTCGTGTACTTTGGGTACCTTTTCTTTTCTTTTGGAGAGGTTGAGGTCGAGTTCAGCTCAGTCCTGAAGAAAGAGGATGGTCATGATGCCATGATGATTTTTTTGCTTTTTCAAATACTCCACTCATATCCCCCTTCATACACACTTTTATACAGCTTTTACGTATCCTTAGTGCTTTTAGCCCAGGTACTTGTAATTCCCTAAGTCTGATAACGAGCTTAGACCCGAAGATCCTTCAGCCAAGAGACCAAACATCTTGGAAGCCTCGCAGTTGGGGGTCAGAAAGCCACAGACACGAAGGTCCTCTCCAGAACGCATTCTGTAAACCAAGACAGGCCCATCCAGGGGGGACATTCCTCAGGACGGGGGCTTCTCTCGAGCCTCTCACTGGGGAATCTGTGATAGATATGCTGATGTGCAAGGTCTATAATTGTATATGTGAATCATTGGGGCTGTGCATTCTCCAAGGGGGGGAGTTCTGTGGGGTGCTCCCTGCCTGGATGTGATGCAACTAATGATCCTTAAATAAATGCCAAGGTGAAATCCCTTTTTCCCCTCTCACCGTGTTTGGCTTTTAAATCTAAGCCCAGGGAAAGGCATCAGTCACCCAAAGAATGGTGTGAGCACGACTCTGGGTCACTCCGCTTCTCCAGACCAGAGTTTGCCTCACCAGACCTCGCCGCTGGGCTGTGCATCCTGATCCCTGAAACTTCACTGGGTGCGGTGATAATGAGCTGGAAAACGCTGGGTGGGACTGGGACAATCGCAGCAGTTTAGTCCGCAGAGGCAGGTCCCCAAAAAGTACAAAAGTACAGTTTAATTGGGGATTTCGCTGATTGATCTTCAAGGTTTTGGAGGTCTGTCCCACAGAAACCAACATCTGGGCACTAAGATTAGGTCTGTCAGTCATTCTGAGCACAAGGTAGCCCAGCTGGCACCCGGCACTGGGTTTGCTCTAACTTATTCCTTCACACATCGTCTGCCTAATATTCTGATGCTCTGTATTTTGCTTTGGACAAGAAAGGGTTTGGGATCCTCTGGCCTAATTTAATCTCTGTTCAACAGGCTTAGAAGGAAAAAGAAAAAATCAAGCAGATATTTTGTGTCCCTTGTTTGTGTCACCGAAGACAGTTTGAGATTCCTTTTTAAGGAGGTTACTGTTCTACAAGTAAACTGCTTGGCAAGTTTCTGTGCTTTATTTCCATTAAATTGTCTCAAGACATCTCAAACAAACAAACAAAAAAAAATTAGTTAAACACCAGAAATCATTATGGCAAAGCTTGGCCAGCAAATATCCCTTTCAAATGATGGTTAGGAATTATGGTCGTGGCAACTGGAAATTTTGGGAAGTGCTAACAAAGATATGACAAACATTCTGGGCCTAGGAAGAGTTACGGGGTGGGGGGTGGTCTGTGCTAACCTGTTGATTCGTTCTACCTCAAAGTTTCGCTTTTCACAGCAAAACAAGGGCATTTTTTACTTCAGGGGAGAGAGAGGATCAGGGTTGCGATGCAGATCTGTACCAGGTGAGAAAAGCAGCTCCTGGTCAGGACAAGGAATTGACAGAAGGCTCCTGACACTATGGAAAGCCACAAAGGATCCAGTTGGCCGCCTCTGGATAGCACATCACAATGTCACAGCAATTTGTCCTGCTAGAAAAGCTCAGACAGTGGTGACACCGTCCTGGAACACAGAGGTTCTCCTTTTGGGGCTGATTTTGTCCAGCAGGGACAGCTGAGTGACGTAGTTGACTGGGCTGGTTTCTCTGGACAAGGTCCCGTGTTTGTGGGCGAAGGTCAGGTACTCCTGGTGCTGCCACTTGCACAGTTGTTTCTTCAGCTCAGTTTGAACCTAGAGGAAGTTACAAACAAAGAGAAAATTAAGACTTAATGAACCCTGAAGGCAAAACATGTCCAAAGGTCTGCCTGAGTATTTAGCCCAGATAAATCAGGATTAAGCCTTAACACATTTTTAGAAGAATTCAAACTCTGTCTTTATTCCTTTTGAAAATACATAGATTTAATTTCAAACATTCAGAGGATGGCATGGAGAAGTACATTTGGACATCAGGGAAAGCCACTGGCAATTTTTATCATTTTGGTGGCCCCTATTCTGCCTTAATTTTCCCGGTTAACCACACAGACAGACGGACAACCCCTGTGTACAATTTCATGGATGGGTCTCTGGACCTTCCAAGAATCTAATAAATAAAAGAGAAATTTCCTCCACAAATTCAGTATTCCAGCCCTATCCCAGCAAACTCAGGGCCCTCCAGCACTCTTTAATTTCATCCATACTGAAAACACCTTGCCTGGCAGCAGCACAGTCTCTCACATTGTCACAGACACTCAAAACTGAAGAAACACACACACACAGGGAAAAGCATAATTAATTTTTATGATCGCAGGGAACCACAACAGATGAACTGCCAGGAGGTAATGAGTGGCCAAGCTGCTCCAGGAGCAGTTATCCCTAAGAAACATGGACAGAAGCCAACCCAGCTTCATCTTGGGGACAGAGATCAGGCTCTGCCTGTCCCGTTTTTAACACCTACTGCATTTCTGTGTTGTGAGGCACAATATGCAAGCTATTAAAAGGCTGCTGAAGCAATTAAAAAGCTGCTGGCAAGGAGCCTGCCATACAGAAGGCAGGTTGGAAGTAAAGCATTCTGTATTTACAGCTAAGTCTTGAAGGCATTCTCTCGGAAGGGCCATTATAAGTTGCTTTCCTAAGTAACAAACATATTTGAGGAATTATTCATCCTTGGGTAGGATTGCTTGCACTTCCATGTAGCCTTTCCTGTGAGGTGCTGGAGTGTGTCCAGTGAAGGGCAATGGACCTGGTGAAGGGATTGCAGAGGAAATCCTACAAGGAGCAGCTGAGGGAGCTGGGAGGGATCAGCTTGGAGAAAAAGGAGGCTCAGGGGAGACCTTCTGGCTCTGCACAGCTCCCTGACAAGAGGTTGTAGGTGGGGTTGGCCTCTTCTCCCAGAAAACAAGGGATGGGATGAGAGGAAAAGGCCTCAAGCTGTGCTAGGGGAGGTTCAGGTTGGACATCAAGAAGAATTTCTTGACTGAAATGTCAAACATTGGCAGGGGCTGCCCAGGGAAGTTTGGAGTCCCCACCCCTGGAGCTGTCCCAGGAATACCTGGACGTGCCACAGGTTGGACTCAGTGGTCTTGGAGGGTTTTTCCAACATTTCCATGTTCTATGAGAATTGTCCAAGTTTAAGCCACTGCAGAGACTGGGACACCATTAGTGTGTCATTCTCAAACAACCTACTGAATTTTCTGAGGATGAGATGTGGTTTTACATTTTCTCATCAATTTTGATTGGTTCTACTATTTTGGAGAAAGCTTCAGCAAATTTAGTGAGGTTTTTAAATGACAAGCTCACTACACTCTACTGCAGGGAATTTATCCAAATTCTACCAGTGTCATAAAACCAGGAAAGAAAGTGTTTGAACAAAACTGATTGCACAAGATGCCCTGGAAAAGGGAAAGGGAAAAAGAAAGGGAAAAGGGGAAAGGGAAAGAAGAAACAGAAAGGGGGAAAGAGGAAATGAAAAGGGGAAGGGGAAAGGAGAAAAAATAAAGGGGGGAAAGAAAGAGGAAAAGAGAAAGGAAAAAAGGAAAGGGGAAAGGGATCAATAAAGGAAAGGGGGAAATGAAGAAAATAACTAGGAGAAAATAAACCTAGAGAAACTGAGTTCTACAAGATTTCCACTGAGACATCATCATGATAGCTATCAAAAATAAACTAGGAGAAAAGTCCCCTGACAGGAAACTCAGCAACCATTTCGAAAGGGTCATTGATTCCAAGTTTATTTTGTGTCCTCCTGTCAGAACTGCATGAATACAAATAAAGTCAACAAAGGTACCAAGGGACAAAAAATATATGGGGATGTCACGGTTTCAGGAGCAGATCAAAGACAGATCTGCTCTGAAAATAGGAAAAGAAGATGAAAAACGAGAGGGGACTGTGAGTTTTAAAGGTTTTGATAATCTCATGTACTTGCTACTCACCTCTGCGTTTGAGAAGCAATATAGGAGAGCAACAACAAAACCCTAGGACAGGGTGGGTAGGGAGAGAAAAAAAGATAGAATTTTTAATATACAGTCAATAACAGACAGCAGGTTTCAGTCACAGTTTGTGTAACACAACAAAAAATGCATATTTTCCATTTTTCCATTGTAATTTAGGTGATGTGGCACTATTTATTGAGTTTGCATAACAGAATTAAATTTCTCAATGGGCTGGTGATATTTTATGTTTGTTATTGCCCTTGGATGGAGACAACAACAATTAATTTGATGTTTACTGTATCCTACAAAACAATTCTCCCTCAGATAAGGTAAGCATGGAAGAGGAATTATTTGCAACAGATATCAGTTTGGACAAGTTGTGTTGGGGTACAGGGGAAGGGAAAAGATCTCAGCTGTTCAAGACGAAATGTACCCTACACAGGCCCTGACCCTCTCAAATCCATGCTGTTGCTCTGAATAGTGTACAGCAAAATAAACAATGAAATATTAACATGGTTCACTACTCCTAAAGGGCGAGGGCAGAGCAGGTTGTTATGTACTCTTATTTACCATCCCTCTTGTAAGTATTACACGTGAAATCATTTTCAGTCAGTTCACCTTAATCCACAGACCGGTCTCCATGTTCTGTAATTGTTATTCAATAAAGGTAGATATTGTATTTATCTGGTGATTATTCATATGAAGCCCGACTCAGAGATTTCAAATAATAAGGGAGCACGCAAGAGAAGAGCTCGAGAAGGAGTGAGGTGGGGTGTGTGCCTTGAATTTGGACACATTAATAAATCCTGCTCTAACAACCAGCCTGAGGTGTGGTGTTACAGACCAAACCTCTCAGGGCTGTTAAACATTTTTGTCTGTCTTACCTGAAATGAGCCCAGGCCCAGCTCGATGTAAAGCCGAGCTTCCAGACCAGTGCTCTCAGGGAAAAATGCAAACACAATGTAGTGCACTCCAAAGAGGGGGATCAAAAGTAACGTGGATTTTGCAAGTCGCCTGGAAAAGCAAGAATTAAAGATCAAGGTTAGAAATACGGAGTGGGTGAGAGCAATTATGTGTTGGAACATTTTTAACTTCAGAGAACAGCTCCAAACGGAGGCAACTGCATACAGAAAAGTTATGGAAAGGTCCTCTGACTGCACTGCTGGGATGCCCAGTGGCTGTGAAGGGCTTTGTAAACAGCCAGGACTAGGTTTGGTTACAGATTGTATCCTGCTACTGCAAAGAATTTAAAGGAAATGATCTGCATCTTTCTCTGTGTGGCCATTTGTGTGGAAAGGACTGGCAGAGAGATGGATTCATCACCTGACATTCAGTGTTTACACTTTCAAGCTGCCGAAGTTCCACACTTTATATTTCACTTTGCTCTTTGTCCCCAGCATATGCAGCCCACCCTTCTCGCCCTGAAGAAAAAGCAAGGTGTGATATTTGGGATGAAAAAGAAAGTTCACATTGCCATTTCTTCTCTTCCTATTAGGAGTAGAACACTCCGTTCTCCTACGCATAAAAAATGTCGTGTAGGAGGTGGAACAGGTGAATGCCAAGAGACCCAGAAATACTTACACAAAGTGGCTGGAATGGCTCCCTCCTCCCTCTTGGGATTTCAGTTTATGGACCAGAATCCTGATCACATTAATGAATATAATAAAGTTTATCTGAAAAGGCAGGACAAAATCTGTAAATTTACTACAAACCAGGGTTTACCTTCAGTTGATACAAATAACTGAAAATCCCCACTTTTAGGAATTGCACTGCTATAAACCAGTGCTCATCCTTTCTCAGCTCAAATCAATAGCCTTAGAAAT
>VYZQ01002915.1:37179-61132 GCA_013400655.1 Mystacornis crossleyi | reverse complement strand
AAAAAAAAAAAAAAAAAAAAAAAAAAAAAAAAAGGTATATCTAAATAGAGAAAAACACAGAGAACATGACGCATTTGATCTTCCACAATGACACTGTCTGTGGCTTTCCCACTCATTCACATGCAAGAGCCACGGCAGCTCTGCAAATAAAGGGGTGGAATGTTTTCCTTTCCTCCTTGAATGCATCTTTGCTCCACGTTGGTATTCCAGCTGGACCTTTCCCCTCCTTATCTCATGAGAGAATGTACCTGAAATTCAAGCACACACAACCCAAAAGCTCAATCAGCTGGAGCTCTTTTCTACTGTCAAAACAAAAGCCGCCAAAATAAAAATGTTGAATAATGATCAGTGCTTGAGATTTCTCATTACTTCTTCCTCATTACTTGAGATTCCTCATTACAGAGTCTAACTGAAATGTATCAGACTTAAAATTCAGCCTTAACCTCTTTATCTCATGTTTAAAAATCTACCAATTTCACCTGGCTTAAAGGAAATAAGGGCTGAAATACCAATCTTAGGCAATCAGTGGCATTTTTACAATGGATTTCCAAAGGGATTAGATTCATCCCAGACTAGGAGAACATCTCTCAGCATTATGAAAAATGATCGTCTCTGGGAGCAGGTCTGACTGGTTGGAATTCATGGTTCCCTAAAGCAGAGAGTGCTGGCTGATGACACAGGGTGTGCTACTGGCTCTGAGTCCCCCAAAAATGGTTTTCAGAAGTTCCAGTGAATCACAGCTTTGTCACAGCTGAATCACACTGAGACTTCAAGCCGTTGGCAAGTAGGCGTGGGGGCAGCACAGAAAAATTGCCAGCATGGAAATGTGCCTGAAACAATAAAAAAACCGCATCATGCTCTAACCAAAACCAATCTCTAGGGAGTCACAAGGCGGCTATAAAGCCGGGGTTTGGGTTGGGAGGTGTTATTTTCATTCATGATTCTTTTCTGCTGCCTCTGTGAGGGATGAGAAGGCAAAACTAAAGTTGTCAAGAGCTGAAATGTGGAAGCAATACTTGCCGGCAGCAGAGAGAAGTTACTCCCTGGCTTTCAAAAGGATAGGCTTGAGAACCTCCCACAGCATTATCCTCACATCACCCTCGGGAGGATGAAATTCCTTGTATACCAAATTTTCCAGCGAAAATAGAAGCCCTGATGCATTAGCTGGAATTTTAATTACCTCAGGTATGTCAGCTAATCTTAGCTATGTTCCCTTTGTGACCAGCAGGAAGAGACAGTGGCTTCCAGAGAAGATTCATCCCAAATATTGGTGGCTTCTTCCTGAGGGCAGGATGAATCCCACCCTGCAAGTACCTGGCTCTCACTGATGGTTACAGCCTAAACTCGGCTGCTAATTGTCAAATTAGGAAAGCCAGGTAATTCCAGCCCCCTTTAGACGTGCAGTGGCCCCCACACTTAGACTTAGCAACTGAAGTTGTCCTTCTTAGAGAGGCTGTAGTAGACTTGAGGAGCTGGGTCTAAAAACTTATCTTATTTGGCGATGTGGAGTTAAAAATTATATTTGTGTGACCTTGTGTAGGAACAGAACCTGTGTGTCTCAAGTCTTAGATCTGGTTTCTTTCCAGTGACTTCTACAATTTATATCAAAGAAACTCCTGAATGCAGAGGCTGAAAGGGAATTTTTCATGCCAAGGTTTTCAAGATACTGGTGGTGTCCAAGTCACCTGAGACTCCATAGAGACAACTGCAGTGGGAGTTGTATCTATGAAGGTTGACATCACAGATATTTAAATCTTGTTCAGTAATCCAGGAATTTTTAGACAGTGAAGGAAACAAAAAAGTGGAGTTTAGAACATGGTTCATTTGACCTCTTTTACACATCTGCTCCAAAATGAGAGGAACTGCACCTGGGCTCTGCTGGTGACACTCACTGGATGCTGCTCTGTACAACAAAAATAGTGTGGAACTACTTCAGATTAAAAACTGCAACACAGACTGATTCCAGCACGGATTCTCTGTAACTGCTGAGGTTTAACTCTACAAATAGGGATCTTTCTCTTTTTGTCATTTAATTCCTGAAGACTGGAACACAAGCAATGGACTTTTACCAATCTTTATCCCAATATTTGGGATAAATTGTTTTTCCGGCTCTAATGTTTAATTTCAAACTATATTGAGAAATGCTCTAAAAACAAGAACAGACTTTCATTAAAGTCTTTCCATACCTAGAGAATAAAATGTGGAAAGGGGAGGTTTGAGAAGCCCAAAGCTGACAAGGTTTAAGTTTTTTAAATGGTTTAACAGAACTCTCAGGGATTTTTACTACTTTTGTTACAAAGAGGTTTCTAAACCCCTGTAATTATTTTTGGGTTGAAGAGGAAGACTCCTGGAATGACATCCTGTAATGCAGGTAACAAATCATGTTTGAAAATGCCTGATTTATACCAGATTTTTTTGGGGTGGCTTACTGTGTGTTCTAAGTGCAAAATGTGCCCCAGAGGTATTTTGGACATCATTAAAGTGTGTGAGGGAATAGTACCAAAATAAAATAGGAAACTGGAAGAGGAATATGAAACATTAGAGTGATTTGAAATACTGCAGAATAGTATAAAAGACAAAGGAAATATTTTGGGGGTTAGACCCTGATTTTCACCAGGCTGCTAAAGGCAATATTCCAAGTGGTTCCAATAATTCTATCCCAAACAAATGCATGAGGCATCTTTGTCTCACAATCCCTCTGCAGAAAATAAGCACCTTAAAATTCATGGCACTGAAAAATCTCACTGAGGTGGATTCAAATTTTTCTAAGCAAAGCTGACCAGAAAAAAATATGACTGAATTTTTGAAAGAGTTTGAGCATTTTGAAATTTCACATTGAGTTATTTCTAAGCATGTTTCCACAATGCCAAAATCCCAGGATGGAACACCCTACACAGCATTTTAAATATATTTTAGCGGCTCTGTTCCATGTTCATTTTAGTTTTCAAAATTTATATCTGAGCATGTAATAGACTTTTGAACACCACCACAAAAAAATCCTTACAAGCAAATAAATAATGCCTAAAATTGTAAAAATGCAATATTTTGAAGATCTTGGGATTATTTTTTAGGGTTTTTTTTTCCCCTCAAAGAACATTTTCACCATATTGGAATGATTCCTAACACGATATAATCTCAACAGGGTCTTTAGTGCCTTCTGAGGGAGTTTCTTTGGAGTTTTGGATGTAAATGAAGAACACACCAAACACCTCAGTAACGTGAGACATTCCAGGCCAGGGAATGACCATCAGGACCATTACCTTTAGGATCAGGTGAGGCAGATTCGTTGTGTTCCAAGCAGAGAGCCTCCTCTTTGACCACCTGCTGGAATATTTTGCATTCTGGATGGATTCCCGTAACCTTGGCGAGAGAAAGACAAAAATGAACTCCAAGAACTTCTGTGATTATCAGAATGAGAAAAGCCAGTTTGCACCTTCTGGTTTATACTGTGAGGTCTAAGAATGTGAAAACTCCAGATAAAATTGGGGTTGTTTTTCTTGCAAATAGAACATATAAATGGCAGGAGGAGTCTGTGATCCCAAATAATTATTAATTTGTATACATTTCTGGGTGTACATTCCAGATGGATTTTCAGTGTACCATAATAATCAGTTTATACAGCACCTCTTCTCCAATGTGGACATTTTTTTCCCATTTCCTTTGCAGTTATGATTTACACAAAACTTAAATGATGTCCAGAGTTTTTGGATTTTCAGATATTTACCAGCTGGCCAGAATTGGATGAATCCACCAGCTATGGGATTATTCACAGCAATTTCTCCAAAATTACATATACACTGACCACATAAATATTTCTTCTCCATAAACCAACTAAAAAGAAATAAATTTATTTAAAGGATGGTAGCCTTGGTCATAGTTTAATCCGAATGATTAAAAAATTCTATGGATGCATTATCTGAGGATGCTGCACACACCTTAGAGAAGCTGCTTCCATTTTAACAGCTGAAGAAATGAGAAAAAAAAATAATTACTCGATTGGGAAGCTTAAGGAATTTATTTCTCTCACAGATTAAGGTACATTTAAACAGCTAAATGGATTTCTGGGCAGCAGTTGTTGAATACGGTCTAAATTCATCCTCTTAGCTACAGATATTTAGTCCCATTTATTGTCATGTATTTTTCTTGACCTCCATCTCCCACTCCAGAAAGTTTCATGTTCTTGTAGTCCTGTGTCATAACTCCTGTGACTGTGAAGATGTTCTTAACAACCTCCATAATCCCAATTTTTTTTTTCCTCCGCAAAGGTTAATAAATTCTAAGAAGGAGACTACAGTGCCAGTGGCTACACATGGTTCTGTTACCTGAGCTTCTTTCTCAGTCCTCGGGAATTTCAAGGCTGCCTCAGCCCCCAGAAATGACTGGTGCTGTCTGGGATGTTAAAAGGTATCTCAGCCCTCTCGTGTAGACTCTGCACGAATTTGGTCAGCCCCATGCAGAAGTCTCAAAGGCGTTATTTGCAGTCTCGAATGCATTATTGTTGTCTCAAATGCTGCTGCACACCCATCTTTGGGAACTGAATGAAACCCATATTCCTTTGGGTTAAGAAAGGCCCTGAGCTGAATTTGGGGAATGGGACACACCGGACTGAAGCCTCCTCTGGGATATTGGGATCTTCAAGACATAAGGAGTCTTCTATGGAATAGAGCAGAGGTTTTGCTTCTTTCCAACCTACGCTGTTCAAGACAAAGCCAGGGGCTCAGTTAGCAGTGATTTTAATGGAAAATGTTGGATTTAAGATTTTCCAAGATGCTTTTGAGGAAGACTCTAGGCTGCTTTAACCCCTTTTGACTTTGAAAAGTCAATACAGATGTAAACATCGCTTCTCTATTGCCTTTTCAATCTCAGAAAAAAATGATTTATTGGCTTTCAAAATGTTTTCAGTGAGCAGAGCAACCAGGATTTCTTTTAACCTCCACAGAAACTTTACTGGAAGTTATGCAGACTATTCCATCTTAGCAATGATATCTGCTGAGGGGCAAAAATTAGTGCACAACTTTATTGTTAAAAACATTTTAAAATTCTGCCTACATTTGGGTTTTGAAGTAGCATAGACAGATTTGTCTTAGTTATGAGGCCCCAGAGACGGTTCATCCATGCTAATATTAGAACAGAAAGAGAATTAGGGCCACTGTTTGAAAAGAAAGTCAAGACACGGTGCTTTTTCATGCATTATATTACTCCAGTGGGTAATTCAAAATACATGTTATAAATTAGCATGAGTGGCTCTTAAAATAGTGCTTTTGGCTCTTCAACTATAGTAACTCAAATCTGAAATGAAATTTTTCAGGTGTTTATAGGATCCCTGCTCATCACTTTTCATTTAAACAGACATTTCACTTTGCAGTTTGCCCATACAACAAATGAATTCTCGGAGTAGAAGTAACAAAATAATTGCTCCATAAATCTCTCACTCTTTTGGTTCATAAAGGTGGATTCAGCTGGACAGGGAAAAAAAAAACCATCCCTCTACTTTCTGGAATTCCTGGATTCTGTTGCAGCTGATAATTTTGTGTTTGGAATGTTCTTAGGCTTGTTGTTTAAAAGTCATGACAACTTGAGATGATGCTCTGCCATCTACACTGAGTCCTCTGCTGAAAGTCTTGAAAGCAACAGCCAGTCATAACCCAAATTGCAAACAAACCACAAAATTTGAAATGTCTTAGAAAAAAAGCACTGAGGAGAGGTGGGTTGAATTCACTCTCTCCTCATGCCAGAAAATCTGGGAATCCTAGAAACACACAGAATTAGTTCTGAAAAATTTCAGAGAAGGAAGAGCTATCCTTTCCTCAGAAGTTAATCTGAGAGACACACGCAGCTGGTGCAGGTGGAGTGAGGGACACTGAGTGAGTGTGCCAGACTCGGGCTGCTCAAAGTAGGCTGCACCTCCTGTCTTCCCTCCTTTGGTAAATCCACACCTGCTGAACCAGACCCTCAATCACCATTATTCATCAGAGTTGTTGGAAAAATGGGGGACGTTCTTAATTTACAATGGCTGGGCAAGTTCATACCCCACCCCTGGGGAGGTGGTACCGCCTTGGTTTCACACGCGACAGAGGAATTGCTAAAACAGGTCCATGTAGTCCTGCCTCCTGCCTCTGAAAATGCTGATAAATCACAAGAAAACATGATTTGAGGATTTCTTTTGGAAATCCTGATCAACTGGTAGTGATACTCAGAAGGTGGTGAGGCCCTGGCACAGGGTGCCCAGAGAAGCGGTGGCTGCTCCTGGAAGTGTCCAAGGCCAGCTGGGACAGGGCTTGGAGAAACCTGGGATAGTGGAAGGTGTCAGGGTTGGAACTGGGTGGTCTTTAAGGTCCCTTTCAACCCAACCCATTCTACGGTTCTTTGACACCCATGGTGACCCTGCGGTTGGTCCCACTGACACTCAGAGGTAGAGCAATCAACCAGTGGTTCACAGTTTGTTTCCTTCTGGGTTACTGGATTTGGGACAGGCAGGGCTACAACCACGGGAGCCCAGATCTTTTATTACAGGCCAGTGCAGATATTAAACATCACCGACACTTCAGTGTTTGAAAATCAGCATCAAGTCCTACTTCAGATGTAACCTACAGACTGCCCCATCAGGAATAAAAACGAGGCTGGTGTTATTAATTTACAATCATACAGCCTCACTCAAAGTAATCCTACTGTTGGACTGTAAAAGAAAAGAAATGACACATATACAAGAAATTGAGAGTAGAGATGATGCTTCAATTTGCTGGTTTTCCCCAGGCTTTAAGAAAAAGAAAGACATTAAACCATTGCATAGTTAAAGAAAAGCCTTGTGGGCAGAGCATTACTTGTGATTTGTTGTCCACGGCTTATTTCCTGGTGTTAGTTCTTTCTTTGCCTTGAAAGAAAAGGTTTTGTTCTAATCTGCCTACAAGGGCTGGGTGATGGGGCTTTCTGGAAAGAGGGATCTGTGCAATTTGGTGCAGGGACATATTATGGCAATTTGGGGGGCATCTGCTGAAAAGATGGCTTCTGTAGGAAACGAGGAGCTCCTGCTCACCATAAAAAAGGGAAAATTTAGGAACCAAACCAGAGCAGAGCTTTCTGAGGCAGGCAGGTCCAATCTGCCACAGCAAGAAGTGTAAGAAGCTGATTTAAAATGTTATTCCTTGGATCAATATTTCCCAGTATCTCGGCAGTAACCTGGCTTGACTCCCACTGGAAATCGCAGCGGGGTGCCCTCGCTGCAAGATTTACACATACAATTTAAAGGTTTCAGGAAGTGTTGTTGTCAGCCCCCAAGGAATTGAGCTTTGCGTTCCTGAGCACCGTAACACAAAGAGGCTTTTTTACTGGACTGAATGTTATTGACCAAGTTGAGGCAAAATTCACAGGGGTGTTTTGATTCCTAGTCCTTACCACTGAAACAATCTTGCCTGGAACACGGTGAGCACTAAAAAATTACCTATGACAACCATGAGCACGCAAAAACCTGAGACAGCTTAGAGAGCCAGATTTTGGTCTTGCACTTACTTTTAGACTTCATGTTTCTCACATCTTGTAAGGTCATCGCACTGAAACTTTAAGTGGCTTATTCACTGAGAGTAAGTATAGCATTGTTTTCTGTTTCCTCTGTTCCCTGATAGTTTATTTATCACCCCAAATCTTCACAGAAAAATCAAAGCAATGGCACTTGGACAACAGGAAATTTAGCAAGAAGAAGACTCAGGGAAGAGTATTTCTAGAGACACCCTCGTGCCATGCTTAGAGCAATTTAATTAAAAATAATCTTTCCTGAGAGTCCATCCAAAAATGGTGCCCCTAAGCTGCTGTGGGGGTAGAAAACTGTAATTTAGATATCACACAGAAGGCAGATCTTCACTCATTAAGAAGTCCATTAGCACACTTGGGGAAAAGTAGGGGCATCTTCTATGCTCTCTGAAAACAAGGGAAGTGCTTCAAAGCTGGGCACTGAATATATTATTCACCTTTGAAAACGCAATTCTGCGGGATCAAAGAGCCAGCAGTAACAGTCTTTTTGTGAAAATCAATCAAAGCTCAGAGAATTGGTTGGATTCATCAACAAGATGAGAAGGCTTCAAGAACTGGAAGGCTCTTTCCAGTGATCTGTTTTAGTTTCTGGTGCCCTGCAATCCTAAAGCCTCACAAAGAGGTTTTGCGTCAAGTACGTAAATCACCGACTGAGAATATTCATCACTGTCCTTTTTGCCTCTGTCTCCTCAGCTTGCATTCACGTCTCAGATCCCATCTCAGACATGCTCTGGAATCACTCCTGCACTCCCAGTTCCCACTGCTTGTTCTTCCCCAGTTCTTCTGACACGACTCTGATGCCTCAATATTTTAGTTCTCCCTCTGTCTGCCATTCATGTCACACATGGACTCCCCACCTTGGAGGATTAAAACTCACCTGGTGTTTTAAAATAGAGAAATGCACAGCAAAATCCACTCCTGCATCCCCATTTAAGTGTGGAATGAAGTGTTCATTTAGTCCTGAAATGCCAAGTCCCTTTGCCAGGGATGCCAAAGACATGGGGCAGGAGAATCAGGATATGTTCTGAAATACATTCATTTTTTCAGTGAAATTTTGATGGGCAGGGAAGTCTTTTAGGATGGAGGAAGGCTCATGGAAAAAATAAAAAATGGAGGACAGGTTGAATAACAGACAAAGAAAACCTCAGCCTTTTTCATAAACTTCCCAGTCTGTTGAATGTGTCTCATCAAAACCTTCCATCTGCTTAACTCCTTCTCAAAAAGCCAAGTGCTAATTAAAAATCTTTGAGACTGGGGAGCACAGGACATTGGAGCCAGTTTTCACACGTGTTTTGAAGGGATCTGGGGCCCTCCCCCAGCTCCATGGGCTCCTGTCCATTTCATAGTTACATTCCCAGGCACTGCAGTAAAAACCTTCCTGTCCAAGCCCTGGCCTAGAAGTAATTCTGGGATATTTATAATGCAATATGTGTAGTACAGTGTTTTCTCAGAAAATGACAAGAAACTATAAAAAAGAAAGACTTCTTGTGCAGTAAAAGAAGTCAACTCCAACTTTACAAGCTTCATTACACTCGTAAGAAGAGATGAGCATCCATCTCTTGTTTCCACCATCCCCAAGCCATGTTTAGCACTCTGGACTCGGACTGAAAAGCACCAGGTCCCCCCCTCAGCCTCCAGCTCTGACACAATCCCGATCCCAAGAAGCCTCCAACCCCAAAGCTAAAGCCTCATTTCCAATCTTTCTCTTTAGTCAGTTAAATAGATTATTTCAGGAGTCTTTTTGGCTGAAAATGACCACCTAGAGGATATTTTCCGTGTTTGTTTTCTCTCTCTAACTCGATTACCTATGGAAGAGGGGAAGCTGAGACACTGATTGCCTCACAGTCATTTAGGGGAGCGTATTCTCAATATTGTTTTCAAGACATTGAAGCAATGCTTGAATGCTCCTCTGTGGATTGGACTGTATTTATATGACTGTGTTTAACTGTGTGACCTTATACAGAGCAGCACTTGCCATACTATTTATCCATGTATATCATTAGATTTATCCACTCATAGGTATTCTTCATGAGACAATGCAGCCGTATTAATTTATTTTGTTTACAAACCCTGTGTGATTAGTATTACCTTGAGAACAATTAATTTATCAGCACTATGCTAAATTGGGTAGAGCATTTAATTATTACTAATGCTTGAAGAAAAAGAGAACACTAATAACTGAGAATTCTCATTTTTGGCTATTGCAAGTATTCCTGTAAACTAAAGAGAAATTTCTCCTTTTCTGTATCATTTTTTTGCCTACAGGTGGGATTCATGTCATCTTATCCCAAAGCTCTGAAACCTGGAAGCCAAAGTCCTTCAGGAAGTTCATTTAATTGATCTGTATTCTTGGAGTGTTTCCATCTCTTCCCAGTAATACTGAAGGAGGCTCAATGAATAGCTTTAGACCAGATTCCTAATTTTAGACTGTTAATTGTAGATGATTAATCTAAATTCCCCCATCAAGCCTCCCTTAATGATCGGTGAAAGCAGCCAAGCAGTTCCAGGGAAGGATTCCTCCGACTTTTCTCAGACACCTTTTTGAGGACAGTGACTGCCTGTGCAGGAGCCTGTCTCCCTCCATTAACTCCCTGCAGGCTAAAAAAAAAAACACCCAAACACAGATTATTCCACACATCCAGCTCCCCACGGAGAGGAATTGAAGGTCTGCAGGGACCAGGTTGGCAGAAGCAGTACAAATTAACCAGTATTAGCCAAACATGGAAATTTAGACACCTGGCTCTGTTTTACTGGGAGCTCAGCACCTTGCCATGGGTTTGGATCCGTAGGTCCATGACCACAAGAAATGTTTTGGTGGAGGGAGTCTACAGCTCAGTGAGGACCCATCCGTGTTTCCATTCTCACCTCCATTCATTAGATCCGACTGAAGCCCCTCCCAGACACGGGAAATGCAGGTGTCTGAAGAGGGAAGCAGTTTAGCACAGCGGGGAGAGCACTGAAGGCAGAGACTTTTCTGCTCCTTGTCATCTGCTTCCTGAGACTCTGAACTCTTTACAACAGGAAAAGTCATTTTTAGGCATTTCAGCCTCCGCTGCTCTCTGTTCCCTGTCACTTACCAGTGAATGGTATTTTTTTTAGTGTCAAGGACTCCATTCTGCAAGGCACAAAATATATCTTGCAACATCCCTGTGGAGCTGACAGGAGGTAACAGTACCCAGTTCCACAGAGGAAGTTTTCAGGATATTAGTCCTCTGCTTTATTTTCCTACCTGATTAATGACTTCTTTGCACAATCCATACAGGAATTATTCCTCAGCTCTGACACGGTCATTTGAAATTGGAAAGGATTATTTCCTCAGTACATCCTATGGATCTCAGGACTTCCCTGCCTGTTTAACTGAGCATGCAAAGAGACCTAGTTCGAGACACTTTAAACCCCACTGACATTCAGAGCGCTGCCTCCCACCAGACGTGGAGTTGATGTCCATATTTGAGCAACAATCTGAGGCCAAAAGCTGTGTAGATCACGTAGTTTATAGAATTTCTTTGGTTATGGGCACAGCCTGCTGCAATATGCTGCAGTAAAATGATGCATGGCAGCCCACAGATGTGCACGATACATCACTTTGGATCAGCTCCACTCTGCTGACAGCTGCAGGAATGAGCTGTGCCTCTATTAGGTGTAAAAAATGGCTGGTCCAGATGTCAAAATCAATTTGCCTGTAGCAGTCTAACCCTTTAGGCTGACTGGTTTTGCCTGAAAGAACATTATTACACGTGATAAAAACTACACTGGTGAGGTTTGCATGGCAAGGACCCACAGCCTATCCCTTGTACATGAATCTGTGTAAATACGGAGGAAACTGCGAGATCCAGAGGCCGTGCAGGTGTGAAAATTTACATCCCATCTCTCACCTTCCCAAAATGAAAGGTCAAGACCAGTCTGCAGCCATTTAGGCTCTCACAGTTATCAGCAGAGGAAAGCAGGCCCTAGAGAAGCACCCACTCTGTCTGGCTTTCTCAGGACAAGATGGAATATTTCCTGGGAAGGTGACTCTCTCCCTCTTGACTACAGCAGGAGCCTGAATGCCAGCCCATGCTGAACATTGCACTGTGAAATGACTGAAGTTTGAATTAACGAGTCCCTGGTAATGACACCCAGAGGAAGGGTTCCAAACACTTCCCCGAGGCTGAGGATTGAGGGGAAAGAAGAGAAATGACTGCGCTGATTCTTGTTAAGCAGCCCAGGCAATGCCAGTGGTGGAGCTTGGAGATCAGGGCGGGATGGCCGTGCCTGGATTGTGTTCCTGTGCCCATCCATCCTCCCTGATGTGCAGTGGTACAGCCTCACCTGCTGCCCTCGGTGCACAGCACAGGAGACAGTTCATGCTCCTGCTCGGTGATATTCTAAACCTTCCGCTCTGAAAACATCCGTGCCCTCTCAAAGAGGTAAATGTCCCCCATCCATCAGGAGGGACTATTCCTTTCTAGTTATCCTCCTCCTTCTGCAAAGTTGCCTTTCTCAGGACAGCTGGGACAGCGATCTGTCCCCTTCTGTCCCTCTAAAGCCCTGCTACAGCCGTTCTGATTTAGGGATGCTCTTCTGTCCATTGGAAACTGCAGTTCTAACGGATGGAAGTGAAAAGACATTTATTAACAGCATCTTGAGGCTGGAAAATTTTAATGAAAGGAGCTAGGTCAACAGACTAACCCAGGGATATTTTTTCTTCCCTCCCCTCTAACGTCTCTGTGTCGTTTTATGTTTTTTAAATCCTTCTCCTATTTTTTTTTTTCCCCTTTTCTTTCTATCTTCTCCCTGTTAGGAGAAAAGTTACCCAGCTTCTGCGGACTTTCCCCCACCCCGGCCGCAGCGGGGCAGCCGCAGGGCCGTCCAGCTGTGGCGGGCGCTGTCGGCAGCCAGATGTGCGGTCCCCCCGCCCCAGCGGTTCCCCCGCGGCCGCTCACTCACCAGCGGCAGCAGCAGCCAGCGCAAACTTCGCATCCTCCTCCGCAGCCGCCGGGTCCTGCGGCTGCCTCTGCCTGTCGTGATGCTGCCAAAAGCCGAGGCTCTGCCCGCCCCCACCTGCCCAAGACCCGCCCCGAGAGCCTCGAAGCTCCCTGAGCCCCCCGGCATCCCCCGGCAGGATGGGAGCGGATGGACAGAGATCCTCCAGGATCCCCCGGGGGTGCTGGATTCACCTCCGTGCACCTGTGTGGTCGCCCACCTGCAAGACAGGGAGCCGGGGCACCGGTGCGTGTTTTGGGACGTTTTTTTGGAAGCAAAAATTCTCTGTGCATGAAGAGAGGCTGCGTTCACCGCTCCTGCTGATGGGGCCAGGAGTGCGGCCGCGGGTTTTCCGAGGATCTGGGGTCTGAGTGGGTCTGACAGCGGGGGATTCCCTCCGGGACTCTTTAGAGGTAGAATTTCTGGGTTTTGGCATCCGCCTTCTCTCAGACGGAAAATGTGCAATGGCACAATTTCCTCCATGATTTGAGGAAGGTGTTTTTGGCCCTTGTGTCACAAAGATGCCTTGAGGTCGGGTTTATTTCTCGGTGCTAAGAAAGTTAAAGCTTTTCTTGCCTACAGTTTAGATTTCTGGGGGGAAAAAGAAAAGAGGAAAGGAAAAAACCATATAATTTTTAAGTGTCAGCGTTCATAGGACCTGGGCACCAGCTCTGGCTTTTGCCCCATCAAATATTGCACCGAGCTATTTTCAGGACCTGGGAGAACCAAAGCTATGAACATGACAAAAGCATTTTCCTTGATAAGACTGAAGTGCGGTTTCATATCCTGTTTATCATTCACTATTTCCCAGTGGTGATAAGCACAGAAGTTCTGTACACTCAGAAGAGATTTGGGACTTGCCTACGTTACCCCAAAACAGGTATCCAATGCCATTAGAAGAAATATTTTTTTTTTTCTGCAGCTTTGTCCATAAGGGTGTAGCTCTCCTGCAAGTCCTGTGTCTGGTTTTCCAGCTCCATCTAAACATTTCAGATATAAAATAGATAACGTTCGTGACCAAATTCTCATTTAACCTTCTCTTTTCTATGTGTTTGTCTTTCATTAGTGCAAAATGATCCCCGACCCGTGCAGGTAAGCCTCAAATGTTACTCCAAAAATCAAATTTGTGAGAAAATAAAATTTTTTTTAAAATAATTTGAAGTGTGATTTTGACTTTTTCCCTGTCTGTAACGGATAAGTTAAAGCTGTGGCCACTTTCACTAGTCAGCAAGGTGGTTCCTGTCACACTGGAATCATTTTCAGGATCCCACTACAAGGCAGGCACCATATGGTGTCAGGCAGTTCCTATTTGTAATGCAAAGAAAAATGCAAAGTAGAGACCTATCAAACATCCCAAGTGCCTTGAAGGTCACTTCAATGAAGTTTTAAGGTCATCACAATCAGTTTGGAGCAAAACCAAGTTTGAATGGCTTTTCTGGGTGTTTTTTTTTTTTTTTTTGAGTAGTTTTTTGACATGAGTATCTGTAAGCAGTTTTTAGGAGAAGGCATTAGTTCATGGAGCAGATGTGGTCTCTCAGTTTTTGCTTTCTCATACATTTTTTTTTCTCCATCTGCTTTTCCCATCTCATCTCTAGCTGATCAAAACAGAAGTTCACGTTCCCTTCCCTGAGATTTAAATTAATTAGTTGGAAATCCTCCTGTAAGAATATTTTTCCATCCTAATAAGGGAATCAAGCCTGTTTTTATCGGGTTTTTGTAACATCTCGTTGTAGTTAATGTTATAAACTTCACCTACATTAAAGTCTCTGAGTTTCTCAGTCTTCTTACATCCCTTCATTACTTTAAACGGATCCTTATTTAGTCTAAAACCTAATTTCTGTTCATCGTATTAATTTGCTTGATTAATTTTACTCTTCGCTGTTTCTCTGTATGTACCCAAAGAAGATCCAATAATGAAATAATGCAGGAAAGAATTTATACTTCTTTCTCGTAATATTTTTGTCTGCTCTGATGTATTTTTCTACTCTCTGTCACAAAATAGTTCCTTGCTTGATAAGCTGCCGTTAACCAAACCTCTTTTTTTTTTTTTTTTTTTTTGCTCCAAGAATTACAGGATAACTAATGAAAGATAAGAACCACCTTTGTTTTCCGGCTGCTCCACAGCATCGCCCTGGGCTCAGAATACAGCAGATGTGCATAAAAACATCTTCTTGTTAACAACAACAAGCCATTGTGTTGGTATGGAACTTAATCAATGAGGCAACAGACCCGAGATTCCTCGTAAACCCCCTCATGGATATCCTGAATCAATTGGTGCCATTTCATGAAAATTACCTGACATTTGCTGAGCCGCTGAGCACCTTTGTGGAAGCTGGAGAATGGAGTTTTAATACCATATGTTACCTGAAAGTGGCTTTTTCATAATAAAAACCTTCCTGAAAGGCACCTGCATTTCCTCTGAGTGCCCCCACCAGCACTTCCTCAGGCTGGAAAATAAGGAATTCCCCAGCCCCACACTGCAGCGTGAGCCATCAGCCACAGCACAGAGGTGAATTTATTGACATTTCTAAACAACCTTTTGATAAATCTGACTAAGGATGCGAAACAAAAAGCCCTGGGATGATGGGAAGGAGGCTGCAATTAAGGAAAGTACATAATTCAGTGCTCAGGCAGAACGTGATGTTACTGAGAAACATATTGCGACTGTAATTAACAGCACAACTCCACAGTATTTAGAAAAGGAGGGTATAAAAAAAAAGGCTGGGGGCTTTATTCCTGAGGGTGATCTCTGAGGGGTGTTTGGGAGAGGGGTGAGAGCAGGAAAATAAAACACCTGAAGGCAGTAGGCAGGGTTTGAGATACCAAACAGGCTATAATACACAGATATTAAACACTAAATATCTGGTAAGTGTTTGGAGCTGCATGAGGGTAATTTGTCCAGTTCATGTTCTTTGTGCACACTCTCTGTGTTATCTCCTCGCTGTTTTTCTTGGATAAAACTGATTCCTGCTGTGTCCCGGGGCTCTGATTCCATATGTGCCCATATTCTGTTACTGTTGCGTGGCCCAACCCCAGGGACAGCTCCGAAATAAAAGCGGAAATCAAAGACCCTTGGATTATGTGGATTCTGTCCTACCTGCTTTGATCTGTAAACTTAATTCCACCCGAGTATCTAAGATGCTTTGTGAATTTGAAAAACATATCTGATTTGTACTCATCTTCCACAAACATATTATTTAACTCTTTTGAAAATAAACTTCAATCTTTTCAGCATTTCTGCTTGAAAAAAACAAATCTGCCAGCCATCCCTCCTCTACTTCCATTGTATTTTACTCAAGTTGTTTTTTCCGACCTAAGGGAAATTACGTTTCCCAGTGACACACAATGAAATCTTCATTCCTATTAATAGTCTCTGAAGAGTTGACAGACCAGCTGTTCCTGTCCTCAGAAAGAGTTTTATACATTGTATTATTCATTGGTTTTCTTGCCTTCCTCTGGCCACTTCAACTCAATTTCAATTCTGTTTCTTTTTCAAGAGGAGGAGAACAACCCTGATTTTCATTCCGTTAAATGCAGGTTTAAGACTAAGCTTGCTCCTTTTCTAAGGGTCAAAAAAACATTCATGCTTCTCCTAGGTATAGATTGAGCCTATAAAATAGAATTTGGGTAAATATGATAACTTATTTTTAATACCAAATTTTAGTTACTGGTGTATACTGGTCTTTGCTTCCTTTATGTTTAAAAGGAAGAAACATGGAATGCCAGGATGGTTTGGGTTGGAAAAGATCTTAAAGCCCATCTGATTCCAACCCGAGCCATGGGCAGGGACACCTTCCACTGTCCCAGGGTGCTCCAAGCCCCATCCAACCTGGCCTTGGACGCTGCCAGGGATCCAGGGGCAGCCACAGCTTCTCTGGGCACCCTGTGCCAGGGCCTCACCACCAAAAAGGCATTTTTTTTTCCGGACTTCTCCCTTTGATTATCCCAATTTCTCCCCTGACAGCAGAGGGGGCTCAGCCAGCTGGCTCGCCTCACCCCCCTACAGCAGAACTCGTCTCACCTAATTTCAGACATTAAGGATGTAAATGTGAACTGATTATTCCGGGTTATTTTCACAGTCACGGGCGCCGCTGAATGCAGTCTGCCTGACATAATTTGGATGTCTATGGAGGACAAGATAATCATTTCCTCAGGGCGAGCTCCTCTCCAGCACCGCCTCTGAACAGAGGGAAGGATGAGAGTTCAGCTCTGGGTGTCTGCTTGGGGGGCGAAATTCCACACTCTTCACACTTTAGGTTGTGAATACCTAATGCAGGCTAGGCAAGCTGGAAAAGTGAGCCCCCACTGTGGTTAATTGCCAGCCTAAACTAATTAGTCAATTTACTCTTACAGTTGCTGTCAGAACGTCCTTTGTGCTGTGCTGTGGAGGGAGGCCCCGAGTCCGAAGCCATCCTGGCCCTTTTAGTGACTTCAAAGGCAGGTGTGAGGTGGAGTTTGTGAAAGACTTTGGGAAATTTAGACACCAACATGTCCAGATGCAGATTGGGTGTTNGAGAGTGGTTTGCAGGGAGGGATCAGAAGTTGGATCAGGCTCTGCTCCATGGGCCTCAGCAAAGGGACAAGAGACATGGACAGGAACTGATGCTGAGGAAGTTCCACCTGCACATGAGCCAGAACTTCAGTCCTGTGCAGTGACCAAGCACTGGATTGTCCAGAGAGGGTGTGGAGTGTCCCTCACTGGAGATATCCCAAAGCACTCCGGACACAGTCCTTAGTNAATTCTGTTTCTTTTTCAAGAGGAGGAGAACAACCCTGATTTTCATTCCGTTAAATGCAGGTTTAAGACTAAGCTTGCTCCTTTTCTAAGGGTCAAAAAAACATTCATGCTTCTCCTAGGTATAGATTGAGCCTATAAAATAGAATTTGGGTAAATATGATAACTTATTTTTAATACCAAATTTTAGTTACTGGTGTATACTGGTCTTTGCTTCCTTTATGTTTAAAAGGAAGAAACATGGAATGCCAGGATGGTTTGGGTTGGAAAAGATCTTAAAGCCCATCTGATTCCAACCCGAGCCATGGGCAGGGACACCTTCCACTGTCCCAGGGTGCTCCAAGCCCCATCCAACCTGGCCTTGGACGCTGCCAGGGATCCAGGGGCAGCCACAGCTTCTCTGGGCACCCTGTGCCAGGGCCTCACCACCAAAAAGGCATTTTTTTTTCCGGACTTCTCCCTTTGATTATCCCAATTTCTCCCCTGACAGCAGAGGGGGCTCAGCCAGCTGGCTCGCCTCACCCCCCTACAGCAGAACTCGTCTCACCTAATTTCAGACATTAAGGATGTAAATGTGAACTGATTATTCCGGGTTATTTTCACAGTCACGGGCGCCGCTGAATGCAGTCTGCCTGACATAATTTGGATGTCTATGGAGGACAAGATAATCATTTCCTCAGGGCGAGCTCCTCTCCAGCACCGCCTCTGAACAGAGGGAAGGATGAGAGTTCAGCTCTGGGTGTCTGCTTGGGGGGCGAAATTCCACACTCTTCACACTTTAGGTTGTGAATACCTAATGCAGGCTAGGCAAGCTGGAAAAGTGAGCCCCCACTGTGGTTAATTGCCAGCCTAAACTAATTAGTCAATTTACTCTTACAGTTGCTGTCAGAACGTCCTTTGTGCTGTGCTGTGGAGGGAGGCCCCGAGTCCGAAGCCATCCTGGCCCTTTTAGTGACTTCAAAGGCAGGTGTGAGGTGGAGTTTGTGAAAGACTTTGGGAAATTTAGACACCAACATGTCCAGATGCAGATTGGGTGTTTCAGCTTCCTTTGGGGTCGATAATCACGGAAAATGGAACTTTTTCGTCCGTTTTGTCCACTGAATGGTTCTTGGGAGTCCTTTGATTGTACTGGCCAAGATCCTGCAGAAATTCACACACTTCAAGGCTCAACTGTGTTTCCCAATAAGAGGTGATCAGAGCCAACTGAGATGCTATATAATATAGNTCAGAAGTTGGATCAGGCTCTGCTCCATGGGCCTCAGCAAAGGGACAAGAGACATGGACAGGAACTGATGCTGAGGAAGTTCCACCTGCACATGAGCCAGAACTTCAGTCCTGTGCAGTGACCAAGCACTGGATTGTCCAGAGAGGGTGTGGAGTGTCCCTCACTGGAGATATCCCAAAGCACTCTGGACACAGTCCTGAGTACCTTGCTCGGGGGGCCCTGCTGGAGCAGAAGGTTGGACCAGACACCTCCAGTCTCCCTTCCAACCTTCCCCATTCCACGATTCTCTGATTTAACATTCCCAGGAGCAGCCAGCTGTGACACAGGGACACTGAAGCCACGGCAGGTCGAGGCTGCCTGGCCAAAGGGAACCAGATTCCTTTGTGTGGAGAAATGAATCGAGCCCTGAAATCAAATAAGGTCAATCCCAGCCAGACCAGATATCTGATTTTGGCTGACTTTTCACATTCATCTTCTGTAGGAGGAATCCCTCGCCAGGTGTTTCTCAAAGATGAATTGAATTACAAAGCCTGGCTTCCTTTATCAAAACTTATTTTCCCTTTTTTCCTAAACTCCTTACCTAAACCTATTGTCCACACCATCCCAGACAGGTTTTCCTCAGGGCACTGAGCTTATTGCATGGTTATATTATGTGGTGGAAGATTTCACTTCCTCTATTTCACATAGAAAAAAACCATTTTTTCTTTTCTGAGGGGAGATTATAATAAGATTTTTGTGTCTTGCTTGTTGTATTTCTGCATATTGCAATGAACCACACAATGAAATCTTACATTATTTAGGGTTGGACTCACAATAAGAAAGGATTTATGTCCATGACTTTGCAAGCACATTGTGGGTCCCTCATTAAAGAGCTCAGAACATGTAAAGAGTCACAAAGTTTATCTTTGAGCTTTCTGAGTGTGGTAAAATACCCACTACTAAGAGAATGCAGTTTCTGTGGTGATTTTAAAAAATTATGTTGATACAAACATGATTTGAAGCAACTGTGAGAGGGAGGTGATAAAAAAGCAGATTTGTGACAAGAGCTGTTTCAGGAGATCTGTGGGATCTACAGGACTTTCCTGCTGGTGGGAAACCAGAGTGCTGTGCTGCCAGAAATTATCGTGGATCAGTTTTTTCTGTGCCTTCCTGTGTAACTCTTCACCTTAAAGATAAGGAAATGTCTTCAGCTCTGTTATTGATGAGACAAACCTTCCTCTGAACAATGAAGAGAAGATTCTTTCCACCCCTATTTTCTCTAAAAAATAACAACAAAAATCTTGGTGTGTTCCAGTTCTTCCTATCATTCAGCACAACCTCTTTAGCATTTCTCCCAGTCTCTCAGCTTTGTGGAAATATCACACTTGGCTCAGTCTAGCCCAAAACCCAAACAGTTGGGAAGGGCCAATTTCTTAAATAGTCACGGCACAGTGTAAAAAGAACCATCTAAGAGGACAATTAGCTAAGAACTGATTGCCTTTTGATTAGCTAAAGATTGCACACAGAGCAAGATTGAAGAATGTAAGCACAGAGCTTTATTTAAATTACCAGTTTTTTAAAACACAACGCAAAATATGTAAGTAGAAGTAAATACAAAGACAAAAGCCTGATATATATTCAACCACTGTTCCTCATTAATTAATTAATTAATTAATTCTTCCCTGATCCTAGAAAGAATGAGGTCCTTCTCTCCTTCTTCAAGTTTTTATGTTGTATATATGTGCAGCTGAGCTTCTCAAGCCATATTTTTATTTATAATGAGAGAAGAAGAGGGGGAACACTTAAGCATCTCTTTTTCATGAAAATTTCCTTATTTTTATGTTACCATTTGCCAACTTTTATTTTACCATTAGGCCAACCAGGTCCTTTGTGCAACTGACTCTATTTATAAAAGGAATCCTACACATAAATCCTTTTTGTGATTTGCCCACTGGAGACTCATTGTTCTGAGTGCTGTCACTTTGTAAAAGGAGAATGAAAGAGAAAAGAAATCATTACAGGAACCAAAATCTTTCCCACGAGGGAGACTTTGTGAGCTCGAGGCCAAGCACTGAGAGTTACACATAGGGGAAAAGTAGTTGATTCAATTTCTGGGAGGGCAAAATGCTGTAACTAAAGATTTTTGAGTCAGAACCCTCAAATGAGACAGAATCTGGTCTTACAGGGATGAAACTTTCTTGTAAGTCTTCCAGCTCAAGCTGTGGTCATCAGAACACTGGTATGTGCCCAGAAATGTAATTACCTCAGGAAAACAGAAGGTCCATCAGTCTCTGAGGCTAAAATCAAAACCAAAACCAGGTAATTCAACCATAAAGTGGTTTTTGGGGTGTTTTTTTTTAGAGAACAGTACAACAGTGAGTGTATTACACAATTATAATCAGATAATTAGACTGTTTCCTACAGTGTAATGCAATATTGTGTTGAATAATATGAGAAAATTCTTATTGCAAAACCCCATGAAAAAATAGCTGGAGGAAAACCACATCAGCTTTAGGATTGATCTATACTGAAAATCTCATGAACAGAATGTACACAAAAACTAACTCAGTGTTACAACCGATTTACACCCAGGAGAGCAGGAATAAATAAATGTTCAATGAAGCACAGACAGGGGAAACTGTGAGATTTAGAGTCTTTGCCTATTCAAAGATCCTGTTGTGTTAAATCCCTTTATTTGTCAAAAAATTCCTTTTATTTGAAAGACAGTGTTGCTTGCCTTCCTCTGCTTTTTCCACCAGTATTTCAAAAACTGTAAGAAAAATCCTGGAGTTATGGTAGTCAGGCCAGAAAGCATAATCCCATAAATTTCCTCTTGAAAAGGGATAATTCCATTTATATTTCTTAACAGAAAGTTTTCCATGCCAAGCAGTTCATCATTTCGACAAATTGACTGATCTCCTTTGCCTGGTATTTAATTTTTTATAAAGAGATTTTAATCCTGCCAGATGAATTATTTGAAAAATCGGTGTATAATTCTTGCATACTGACAAAATAACTGTGACTTGAAGCTTCAGAAATGTGGTACCTTCACATGCTCTGATCACAGTGACTTTGCTTCTGGGTTTGGTTTCCTGGTGCAAAAAATATAGTCATAATTTCAATATTTGAGGGGTTTTGTGTGTAGTGAGATCGTGAAAGCGGTTATTTCCCTGAATTTTCTTCTTTCCCAGGGAAAATAATTGTGAAAAATAAGTCAGAAAACAATTCCTTCACAAAATCCTTACGACAGTGGTGGTGAAAAAAATCGTGAAACCCGTGCGGAGAGTCAAGATTTACTCACAGGGCAACTGAAATATCAGAAATTGAGGATGATGATGATGCAAGCAGATGAAAAAACCTGAAACCAGATACCATCCTTAATGAATACCCCCTTTTAGCAGCAATCAGTATCAATTTCTAGGGCCAAATGGGCCAACAGTAACCCAAATGTGACTGGTTGAACCAAAACCATGGTGCTGAAAGGGACTGACTAACGGAAAAAAAAAACATGAAACCATTGACAAATTTGGCCCAGAACAATTTTTGGGGAGCTGATGAGCTGCAGATTTGCTGAAAATCAGCCAGGCATTCTTGGAAGAATCACTGCATGTTTGTTGTGCTCTTTTACCTTTTCGCTGCAGGCACTGCCAGTGGTTTTCATGTTCCAAAGCTTTGAAGAGAAAGAAATTAAAAAAAAAAAGCCTCGCCCAACAACCAACAAACCAATGTCTTTTCTCATTGTAAACATTTCAGGACTGGAAGGCTGATTCTGCTGTTCAAATAAAAAGCCCTTGGAGCAATAATGTTTTATTGTAATGTTTGCCATTAAGAGACTCCGAATTTTTCTCCCAGATATGATTAAGGGAATAACCACATCACAACACTCCTATTTACACTTGCAGTTGCATCTGACTCTGGCTGGAAATACTAACAGCAAATCAAATTACACAGAGGTAGAAGGTGGGCGAGGGTGAATGAAGAAAGCAACGTGGAGTTTTCCACACCGGGGGTTTATTCCTGGAAGTGCTTTTGGGGCAGGGAAATGAATCCTGAAAAGACCCACGATTACATCCTTGGCCTGAGAACACATCCTCAGAGCTCTTCCTGGAAGCTTCAGCTCCTCAGTTCAGGTTGAAAGGAGGTGATTAGTGAGTTATTTCTGCAGCTCCTATTACAAGAGGTATAAACTCTCAGCTGCAAATATAATTCTCTTCCAAGAGGGACAAAAACAGCTCCCGTGGCCTCTGCTAATTAATAGATGGCAGCGAGCTTAGCATGGAGGGCTTAAATGTTTCCTCCTAATGCAGGGCTTGTTGTTATTATTGTTTCTCCTCCTGACAGTGGAGGGTTTATTACAGAGGAAAAGCGACCGAGGTAGAATCACCATAATTAAAAAGACATTTCATGGAACACGAGGCAGAAAAAGCAAGATTGTCTTTTTGTGTGCTGGCTAAATGTGAAAATACTTCGTGGTTTGAGGTTCTTCCATACTGGAAGTGAGACAGTGTTGATGGTTGGGAAGAAAAAAGGAAAAGAGTTTGGAAATCCGAGCACTACAGAACTGAGATTTTTGAAGTGAAGGAGTGGGAATAATTGATTTTCCAGCTTGCTGTTATTTCTTATAAATGGAGAAGATATTCAGGCTGGCCTGGTTGGGTTTCTTCCCTTCCACCACTGAACCAAAAAAACCCAAACAAGTAGGAATAGTGTGCTCAGGTTTCCTGAAATCTCCATTTTTTAAAGTAAAGTTCATGGAAAATCCCAAAATGCCTAAGGTAGCATGGTAAATATCAACACTGTAAAATAAAAACTATCCCAGAACCCTCTGTGATGTTTTTATCACCTTGGATTATTTCCTTATTTCTCTGCAAAGTTAAAACAAGAAAGGAGGGGGGAAAGTACTGAAAAGTGTAAGAACATAAATGCTACAGAGATGTGAAAACAGAGGCAATTCAAGCCCTTGGAAAGGTGTTTTGAGGAAAGAAAAGTGCAAGAAAATCCATGGTTTATTTGCATGCAGGTGCTAGGAGAAATCACACGGACAGATTTTAAATCTTCATTAAAATCTTCACCTTCATGATGGAGCCCATACAGAAATGTGGGTACAACGAGGAATGTCTGTGTAAGGCACATTTATAAACTCGGTAAGTGTTTGTACAAAGTCAACTCTTTAAAGGGCTGCTGGTGCATAAATTTTAATGAGAATCCCATGACAAAGGAAAAAAGAACAGACAAAATGAAGTCAGAAATAAAAGTATTCTAAATAATGTGTGGGGTTTTTTGGTGTTTTTGTTTTATTTTGTTTTGTTTTGTTTTTTGTTGTTGTTGTTGTTGTGGGTTTTTGTTTTGTTTTAGGTAGGGTTTTTTTGAGTAGAATCAATTAACCTGATAACAAAATATTATAATCGGGTTTTATCGTTGTCTGGGCTTCTGAGAAGGGGTAGAACAGCCACAAAAAATGTTCACTCACATTTTGAATCCAGCATTTGCAACCAGACCATCAAGGTGATATTTGGGGAGACACT
>VYZQ01002915.1:0-23476 GCA_013400655.1 Mystacornis crossleyi | reverse complement strand
CTAACAAAGGGAAAAAAAAAAAAAAAAAAAAGGGCAATTTTCTCGACTTGCCCTCCTAAACTGTCATTTTGTGGAAAGCAGTAGTGAGGTGACACACAAGAAGGAAGCCTTCATTACTATTTCTATTTTGAGATGAGGACATCAAACCCTCCTCTCTGTGCCTGCTTCCCCCAGGTGCAGCCGTGGCTCTTCAGTCCTCGATGAAACAGAAAAAGGGTTTACAGTGGTGCCTGTCTCACCAGAGTAGCAGCTTTTAAACTATTTAAATCTGTTTATTGCTGACCCTATGGTGGTCGGCTCTCTTTTTCTCTAATATCTCACCTTAATTTCTGGTTTTTAGCCCCCAAATTCCTCTTTTTCTCTGCGTGCTTGCAGTAGCTGCACAGTGAAGCACAAATGAAGTTTAAATGCCTCCTGCAAATCATCGGCATTTTGGGGTTAATGGTGGAGGTTTAATCGGGTCTTTTATTCCTAATGAGAAACTTTTCTGCACGTTACTCTTTTTCACTCTGTTACAAAAATTGCTTAGGGGGAACCTTATAATTTTGAGAAAATTGAGCCTCTGCAGCTGCTGGAGCTGACAGTGTCTGACAAATCTTTTTCCTCTGGGGTTGTGTCAATTATGTTGTTACAGAACATGCTGAGCCTCGATCCATCCCGGGGTTTTTTTTTTGCTTTTTTTGACGTCTCTCTAGGAGTTGTCATTTGCAATGATGGATGAAACAGCTGCATTCAGGCAGCACTTTCTAAAGAAAGTTGTGCCTTTTGGAGGAAGATCAGTGTTTAATTGCAGGTTGGAACCGCTGTAGCTTTTTTTATTAAGCAACATAATAATGGGATAAAAGAGGCCTCTTAACATCTCTAACTCTCAGGGTTGCTGCATGGAATAAAGTTTCAGAAAGCAGCAATGTTCTTTTTCCACCCTGAACTGACTTAGTTCTTTTGGTTTTGTGTTCCTTTTATTTTTTATTTATTTTATTTTTCTGAATATTTTCTTCTAACATACTTGTGTGTTTTCCCATTTGGATTTNTTATTTTTTATTTATTTTATTTTTCTGAATATTTTCTTCTAACATACTTGTGTGTTTTCCCATTTGGATTTCGGGGTTTGATTAAATGTATTCTGAGTATTCTGTAATATTCTGAGTATTCTGTGTGAAGGCACAGGGCTTAATGCAATCAACACCTTTGATTTCATTAGGCTTCTTTTGTGTTTTGGGGGGTTTTTGGTGGGGAAGGAGAGCCTGCAATCAAAAATATCCATCAGTTTTTAAATCCCATGTCACAGTTTCAGCCTAGCAAACTCTCCAGTACCAGGGCAGATTTGGTTACCGAAGCAGTAGAATTATTACATTTTTAATGTGGTTTTGGCCATGTATTTGAATCAATTCCTAAATTTGTTGTCACCAATTAGCACAAGCCATTGGTGATTTTCAAGAAGCAGTTCGGACAATTCCCTGACGGGAGGGAATGGATTTTTCCCAATGCCTGTGGGGAGAAGGGTCCCTGCCCCATTTTAGGTACAGTACAGATGGAGCCATGGAGTCTGAAATGCAGCAGCTCAACACATACCCCTAAAAGAGACCTCAAGAGAGGAGGAGAAATTTTAGGATTGTTGATTTCTCTCTCCTGCCTTCAGACTGTCACAGGTGCCTCCACCAAGACTGCTCGTGTTGACTTCACAGTCAATGAATGGAGAGAAAAGTGCACTTTTCCCATCCTTCGCTGACTTATTTTGAACTTCTACAGTAGGATGAGAGAAAAAAACATGTGAAAAGTTCTGCAGCTCAGAAAAGAGTTGGAAGGGACCCATCAGAGGTGCTGCAGTGGAGTCTCACACTTCCCACCAAGGGTCTGTAGTTGTTTGTGTGACACGACTTGCACTCAAAAAGTTTGTTTCTCAACACCATCCGGGAAGTAAGGGCAACTTTGGGAATTGTGACTGTTCCTGGTGCTGCCTTCTACTTGGAATTGAAACTGTTGTGTTTTAGAAAGATACTTCTTCAAAAGCTGCTCCATTGAAGAATCAATTAGTTTGGATTTGGGAGAAGTAAGGACACCCACTTTTGTTAAAGAGAATCTCTGAGATTGTGAATTAAGTTTAGAAACAGTCTAAGGTATTTTATTCCTTCTGCAGCTCTGACATAATTGCTATAAAACACACACAGAGCTGTATCCCAGGCCACCAGAGTGAACTTCAGCAAATCCTCAGGAAAGCAAATAAAAAGTCTTGTAAAATGTGCTGTTGTTGGATACAATCTTACACTGCAGTTATTTGTCATCTCTGCGTGCAATTGCATTATTCCTGTGCCCTTCTCAGTTCACTGAGAATTTAAATTTCCTTATGTTGCTCCCTTTGAAATTCCTGTTACGTGCGGAAATATTAAATCTGAAATCTGATTTCTTGGCATCTTTTTTTCACCACTACTGTGAGAGCTTTGCAGTTTCTCACGATGCTTCCAACTGTACAATTTCTCGTTTCTACCACGTATCTCCTCCTTGCTTTTTCACTTGCTTTGGGACTCCATGACAGCATTTCAACCTCCTCAAAACATTAAATATGTAAAAGGAGAACAGCTCTGTATTGATAGTGGTTTGGAAATGTTACAGTGGTTCCTGAAGTAAAAGAATCTGTGATTTTCATCTACAGAATTTTCCCTCTTTGGTCCAAGGGGAAAAAAATACAAAAAATGAAATGTTCTTAAGTACAATTAATATTTGGAATGATAAAGCATGACAAATCTGTGAGAAAACTGAATACCACACTCATCTCAAATTCTGTTATTCAAACAAAAAGCCAGACGTTTCTAGAAAGCAACATTTTTTGGTCCTGTTTCTGTGGACAAAGAAACTTCCATCCCAAAAGTAACAGCCCAGGACTCCTGAGGAGTTTCATAGGAATTTTTCTTGGTTTACAACAATTTTTCCTGTAACATTTGCCATATTGCCAACCTTGGTGAGCCCCATTCTCCATTTTCCTCCTGGTATTAAACCTTCTTCATCAGGAAAGGCTTTTAACACAAAGATCTCTTCAGCTCCTCTGTTTCCTTACCAAGGACACCATCTGCACAACAAATTATCCCAAGAATTTTATAAAGGTCCCATCCTGCTGTGGATTGGGATACAAAGCTGGGAAAGTTTAACTAAGGCAGAAGAAGATGTGTCTTTAACCAAATAAACACACACTTCTGATTTCTGGGGACACTCGTGAAGGGAGGATATTTGGGCAGGATTATCCACTTAATCCCATAATCAGTGATGCACATCCTCTCTCCTGATGCTCGTGCACAGGCATCTGTTGGAGCTCTGGAACACAAAACATTGCAAAGAAAAAAATTAGAGGAAACAAAGTAAAAAGGATTTTATTTTTCCACGGACATATTTATTACAGAGTGGATAAACAGATGTGGGTTGTCCAACAATTTCCCTGCAGGGTCCAGTTTTCTGTGGATGCAAGTTTGTGGAAATTTGCATCCACAGAAAACTGGATCCTGCAGGGAAATAATTCCATTTTACCAGTTTATCTGGCAATATTTGCAAATTATAAGTGCAAGATTCAAATAACATAGTCACTGATACAAGAAAGGAATTTGCACATGACTTGAATGGGCCAAAAATGGCCATTTCAAATAAAACTGGATAACTTATAGCTCACCTCTCTGGTGCAGGTAGTTTATAAATCTCTGTTGGGAACTGGCTCATTGTAACCCTGTTTGCTCCCTAGGATCCATCAGTGCAAGATAATTCCAGGTGTGGGGGAGGAAAGCTCTGTTTTTCCCGAAGTTTACTCTAAGCAGGGTTAGAATTAAGGTTCTGCCTTCTCCTTGGGACAGGTTTTTCCCAGTAAATCCCAGTAAATGTTCATGAACTCCTTAATTCCTGCTGGCAGCCTCAGTCGTCAAGGTCTGGGCATTTCAGGACGTGGTAGCTGGAGGCTGTAACGTGTTTTATAAATGCCCGTCATTTATAGATCTAGTGAGGGAAGCTCTTTGATGAAGTAAATTAGATTTAGATGTTGCTGGTGAGAGTCCTCTCATTTGGCTTTCGGGATCTGCAGTTGGTAACTCAGCTGTACCCCCTGGGAAACTCAGGGAAAGAAATGAGCATTTCCAGGGTGATTCGTGGTGGCTTTTTGGGTGTTCTGCTCAAGTGAATTGTGCCGGAGACTTCACTGATTCGATCTCTCAGGATGGGAGCACAGGGTCAAAAATTAAATTTATTTGCATTTAGGCAAAAGTTTTACCTTTTAATCCTTCATATCCAAGAAAAAATGAAGGGAAAGGATGATGCTGCTGTATCCATGTCCATGGACTCGCTAATTCAACCACCTCGGATTTCAGGGAACATAATTTTAGCTCTTTTCACCCAGAATTTGACTTTAATTTTTCTTCCCAAGTGAATGTTATGATTATTAGGCTGGAAGGGATTCTCTAGGGTGAGCCTTTGAAAGGAAAATTCAGCCTGCATCTTGAAAACTCAATTTTTTGGTGTGGGAATAGTTTTATATCATTCTGCCTTTACCAGAAGAGATGTCTGGGAAGGACATGGGGGAGCCTGGTTGTCTTACTCAGTAATTGCTTTTATAAAGCTCCAGTAGAGATATTTTGAGTATTTATCTATGCATTAACCTGGTGTACTTTTGGAAACCGTAGGGAAAAGAGTCCTGTAGTTGATCCTTTCAAGGTTTTTATTTTGCTTCAGTTCTGGAAGTGTCTCAGGCTCTGGGCTGTCCAGGAGCTGATGTTTACTGTTTTATAGATCAGAAATAATGAATGAGCAACAGGACCCCCAAGTGACAGCTGCTGGTATTTGCTTGGCTGATATTTGCTCTGTAGGAAACTTAGAGCCAGACCTTGAGTAACCATTGGTGTTTCTCCACTTAATTCCTAATTCTCTTTGCAAATTGACATGACCATTTAGCCTGTTAATTGATTCTTTCCTACATCAGTTACTGCTTAGATCAATGTTTATGCAGCAACACTGAGTCAGCCAGGCTTCATTTAGAGCTGAAATGTTTGTTTAATTGAAGGCTTTTCTTTTTTTTCTATTTAATAGTTTTATTTCACATATCTAAAGAAATAATGAAAGCTCCAGGTGGCCTCCTCTCCATCACTTATTTTGTGCACCTAAACTTGCCTTAAAAAAGTTCCTCACTCGAGAGATGTTTCCTTGCAAAGCCAAATTAATGCCTACAGATATGACAGGTGATGCTGCAAAAATCCATTCCTTAAGAACCTTTGGAAATATTGCTTGGAATCAAACTGTGGTGATCCTTGTGGGTCTCCTCCAATCATATTCTATGATTCCTATTTCTCAGGCAATGACTGGCCAATTAACAAACTAAAACCTCTAATGAATCCCTATGAGTAGCAAGTAGATGTTGCACAATCAAAAAAAAAAAATCTGATTGGTAATAATTCAGTGTTTTGGAAAAGAAAGACAAGGCGGGAGAGGATACAAGACATTTATTATTCCTCACCAAGCTTGCAGCCTAATTTTACTGATCAGAGAAAGATGTTGTAAATCATCTGATGGCAGTTGCTGCTCTTAAATGAGTACCAGACATTAGGAATTTATTAATGATGTATTTCTGATTACCTGGAAAACTAGAAAGTTTTCCCAGAATTTGTGACAACAGCAGTCTTAAAGAAAATATGCACTGCTCCATCTGATAGGTTTTGTGCCTCACTGCTGATATCAAGAATAGAACAGGGGGTCCTGGAAATCTGAAAAATTTCACACAACTGCTTACAAGGCATACCTGTGCTCTAATCCGTACAGGCAGCTGGGTTTAATGGTTGTCACTCCAGTGCCCAGAGGAAAAAGGAAATCAGATGTCACACAACAGTCCAGGGAATCCACCCCTCTGCCTAAGCCAGCGTGGCCAAATATGAGCTGTAATTAACTCCGGCTCCCAGAAATCCTCAGAGCCTGAGGCAATAAAAGACCTCATACCTGAGAATTTCAATCGGTGGTTATTTTTCTCTATAACTGAAGTTTTGTTCCGTGGCCACTCCACTCCCCTGCCCATTGGAGGGAAAAGTGGTTTGAAAATGCCTCCGAGAGGACGTTGCTGCTCTGGGCTCCTTTGGCCATGTGCTTGCACTGTGTCAAATGAGCCATTTCCATTCTTCTGTATGATCAGCCTGGAGAGGAAAAAAGTCCATTAGGGATAAGCCACCTCCTGATTTCTCCCAGCTGCCCCATGATGGACACAAAGTTGGAAATTGCTTGGCAGTAAATCCAGATTGCCAGAGCAGGTGATGTCAGGGAACAGCCAGCATCATTTCCTCACCAGTGAAACCCCCCTCCTACCATTCCGTGGAAATGAAGCTGTGGGGCCAATTTAATCTTTGCAGAGCTCTGACTTTATCAGTCCACACATTATTATCCCTTTCACTGCTGGCTAGAGCCTGCATTAGGGGCTTGTCACTCCAGCAAGGACCTGGAAGGATTTTATTAAATCTTGGGCTGCTGCCAGGTTTCCCACTGAGCTGGGAAACCGCAGCCAGGTTGGATTTTCAGTTTCCCTTCCTTCTGCAGGTGTAAAGGAAGTCTCTGAAGTAGCTGAATACACTCTCCTTGCCCAGTGCTCCCAGATGGGTACTTTTTGTTAGGGATTGGATTCCAATTTGAAATACAGCTTCTAATCCCTGCATTTTGAACTCAGAAAATTGTTTTCTCTTTGCAGCAACTTGTTGAATGTTAAGAACTTAAGTTGTGCAGCTTTCTTGGTGTTGGTTTCCATCAGCTTTTCCTGGTGGAAAACACCTGCTTCAGCTGTTTTGTTGGCCATGCCCCTATTTACTTCTATTTCCTGCCATTTCCTTTTTCTGCTCTACACCTCTTAGACGGACCCCACTCTGTGGTTGTCATGGTACTCTAAATTCAGAAACTTTGCTTTCATTTATTTTTCGAGTAATAGAAGAAGACTTAAACGATCTCTCAGTTCACTGGAAACTCTTAAACCACTTTCTCTAGTCCTACTTATCTTGAAAAAAGATTCTTGAAAAGATACATCTGTTTTCATTCTATATTTTATAAACTTTTTATTGGTTTGGCACGGCCTGGTTTTGGGTAGCAGGGGAGTTGCAAAAGGTGGCTCCTGTGAGAAGCTGCTGGGAGCTTCCCACCACATCCGGCAGAGCCAGTGGCTGATGGCTCTGGAGATGGACATGCTGCTGGCCAGGACTGGGCCAACGAGAGAGGCTGGTAACGCCTCTGTGATGACATATTTAAGAACATAATCAAAACAAATTTGGGGGTTTTTTTGCTGCTAGTCAGAGGAGAGGAGAAGGTAAGAATATGTGAGGGAGAACAACACGGTGACACCAAGGTCAGTGCAGAAGGAGGGGCAGGAGGTGCTCCAGGTGCCGGAGCTGAGATCCCTCTGCAGGCCGTGGTGAAGCCCATGGTGAAGCAGCTGTGCCCCTGCAGTCCATGGGTCCCTGGGGAATGCAGAGATCTGCCCGCAGCCCAGGGGGATCACGGGGGATGCGGAGATCCACCTGCAGCCCAGGGGGATTTATGGGGAATGCAGAGATCCACTCACAGACCTGGGGATCCACAGGGAATACAGAGATCCATCCACAGCCCTGGGAATCCATGGGGAATGCAGAGATCCACCCGCATCCCAGGGGGATCACGGGGGATGCAGAGATCCACCCGCAGTCCAGGGGGATCAACGGGGGATGCAGAGATCCACCCACAGCCTGTGGGGATCTATGGGGAATGCAGAGATCCACCCACAGCCTGGGGGGATCCACGGGGGATGCAGAGATCCACCCACAGCCCGCGAGGGAGGTGCCCATGCCAGGGCGGATGGATGCCTGGAGGAGGCTGTGATCCAGTGGGAGACCCGGTGGAGAGAGGGGCCCTTGGTTCCAGGCTGGAGCAGCCTGTTCTTGGAGCAGTGCACCCCGTGGGGAGAGACCCACGGCGCAGCAGTTTTGGGAGGGCTGCGTGCCCGTGGGAGGGGCTCACGCTGCAGCAGGGGCAGTGTGGCTGCTGCTCGTGAGAGCGGGCCCACTCTGGGAAGTTCATGGAGAACTGTCTCCCGTGGGAGGGACCCCACAGCCTCACAGGGAAGGACTCTCCTCCCAGAGCAGCGGAAGAAAATCCTGGTGATGGACTGACCAAACCCCCTGCCCTGCCTCCCTGTGTTGTCGGTGGGAAGGAGGGAGGGAGGGCCTGGTGGGGGGGGAAGGTGTGCTAAGGGCTTATTTTACTTCTCATTACCCTCCTCTGATTCTGTTAGTAATAAATTTTATTTAGCAACTAAGGTTGGGCCTGTTTTGCCCTTGAAATATTTCTCCCGCTCTCCTTATCTCACCCACGAAGCCTCCGTTAACTCTTTATTCCTCTTTTCCCTCCTTTTGCCCAGCTGTGGCGGGGAGGGTGAGCGACCAACTCTCGTGGGTGCCTGGTGTTGGGCCAAACCACAACAACCTTGAATCTAACCTTTGTCACAGAGTCCTTCAAGCCTGAGATCAACTTCTGACTGATCCCCACCTTGTCACCCATCCCAGAGCACTTAGTGCCACGTCCAGTCCATTCTTGAACACCTCCGGGGATGGGGACTCCACCACCTCCCTGGCAGCCCATTCCAAGGTTTAATAACCCTTTCCGTGAAGAAATTCCTCCTGATGTACAAAATTTCTCCTAATTTCTGG
The DNA here is from genome assembly GCA_013400655.1 of Mystacornis crossleyi. Lineage (NCBI taxonomy): Eukaryota > Metazoa > Chordata > Aves > Passeriformes > Timaliidae > Mystacornis > Mystacornis crossleyi. The sequence goes on along the minus strand of VYZQ01002915.1, from coordinate 14,804 downwards.
CTGTTATGTCTTTATGCCTTACAAGAGACCAGTAACTTGTCACCTCAAGCACCTGTAGATGATGATAACTGCTTTGAACTTCTAAATGTTATTGCAAAAAGCTCATTTTAACAGAAATACCTCTCAAAACCCCGAAAGAATTTTACGTCTGGCCAGTGTTTTTCCTTCATTTCCTTCAGTGAATCTAATTCATTGCACCAGATAAAAGAATTCCCCTCTTTGTAAATTCCCCATTTATAAAGCCCCATCCTTTACGTGAACTATGTCCTAAGTTCAGTGTTATTTTAAAGTAGCTTCTTGGAACTAAGCTGTGGAGCAAAAATTTTTACAGATGGACTATTACTTAAAAAAAAAAAAATTGTTGATTTAGCAGTCTAATTAAAAGTTTTATTTTATTTTTTTTAATCAACTTTTAGCACTAGATCACGCAACTTGAGTTTATTTTGCAGAGGTTCTATGGGTTGTTGGGAGGATTTTACCCAAATTACGCAGAACACAGATGAGTGGTGCAGGTCAAGATTCCTGCTCTGAGAATCCCTGCTATGAGAAATGTTTAATGTTGCATGAAACTGATCCAAATTACTTTTATTTGAACAGTTAGGAAAAAAAACAACAGATTTTTTTGCATGTCCAGATGGAAAAAATATATCCCTTTTACTGGAATATTATTTTATTCCATGTTTGGTCACATTTCCAAACAGGAATTTCAATTTCTTGCTGGAATAAGTCAGGAATAACTCCCTCAAACACACTCCAGGTATGTCAGGTAAGGATGCAACTTTTCCTCCGAGTTTTACCTTTCTATCCCCCCCTCACCCCAATCTAAACCAGCTCCAGTCTTTCCATGCTAATGGGCTTGTGCCTGATTTATAAAGTTGTGCCACCAAAATCAAACTGGAAACCCATAAAACATGTAGTTAATAATTTGAACACACAATAATTAATGTAACCTGCTTTTGTGCAATTATTTTACTTAGAGACGCAGATCTGCGTGAATTAATCTTGTATTTCTCCAAGATAAAAATGACTGCAAGCTCTTTGCTGTATGCTCATGGCACTGAAGGGCTCTGCAACATTTCTGCACATTCTTTAACTGTGTTTTTAGTCAGATTTTTCTACTCTCTGCAATCCACAATAATTCATTTAAAATGTCACCAAGCTGAGTAATTCAAACATGTAATTCCAGCTTCTTTGGCATTAACCTTTCAGCCTCGCTCTCCTATTTTTGGCATCCTCTCTGAGACAACAGAGACACCTGATTGACTGCAAATGTTTGAAGAGAAAAATAAGATTTGAGATCAAATACAGCAGGACAGAAAAATTGTGTTTGGATTTTGTTCTTCAGCCTTGGTAACCTTTTTTGTTAGACAAGCTCCATTCAAGTCATGGAGGCACAAACCCCTATTTCTTCTCAAGAAATTGCACTGGGTGCTTTATTTTCCTTCTTTGGAGGACAGAAGATTCCCAGTCTCATGACTGAGTCGTTGCTGTGGGAGCAACTGCTGTGGGTTTGCCCTGGTAATTCCACTTCCCAGTTCATTCCCAATTTCCCAGTTCATTTCCCAATTCCCAGTAATTCCATTCCAGTTTCCAGCTGTAGCTGTTGTTAGTGCTGTAATCCTTTTCACCACAGCCAAAGCACTTTTGGTTTATCCCTTGCCCTGCTCACATGGACAGTGGGAAGATGCCAACGATCATCCTGGAGGCCCTTTTCATGCCATGGCACTTCAAAAATGACATTAAAAATGTCAGCTTTCCAATGTTTATGCAAAAATGGTGATCTACTCTAGCAAAAGAGAAGCACTGGACAGTTCTAAATCTCCCAGATACTTCGTCTAAAATTTTGCATTTATTCAGAATTCTGTCTCCAGCTGAACCTCACAGTGCTTGCACCACCCCTACTGGAGTACAAGGGGGTTCCAAAGCTACTTTTTCCTGTGTTCAATCTCCTTGTTATGTATAAAGCATACGTAAAACATATCTTTCAAAACTTAACTCCTTTCCTTTCCTTTCCTTTCCTTTCCTTTCCTTTCCTTTCCTTTCCTTTCCTTTCCTTTCCTTTCCTTTCCTTTCCTTTCCTTTCCTTTCCTTTCCCAATGCACTCAGCTTAGCCCAGGTGCTTGCAGCTTAACCACTGGCAGAACTTATCAAGAACAGAAAAGATAAAAGCTCAAGGCCTTTTTGTGTTTTCAGACAGACAGATTTAGGACATGTTCGTGTTGCTTCTGGTGGCTGCAGGGTTTTCTGCAAAGCAGGTGGTGCTTGGTTGTGGAAAAGGAAAAAAAAAAAATTTCCACAAACGCAGAGGAACCCAAATCACCTGAGCAGGTAAATGTGCCTCAGCTGCTCCCAGGGCTGCGTCAGCAGAACCCTGACCCTAAGCCTAAATAAATAAGTTTTCAAACCTTGTTTTGGGGTTGAAACCTCACCATGATTTAATGGGAGAGGGCATGGAAGGCCTGACAGACTGAAAGGGGCTTGGGGATCAGGATGGGTTGAAGGGGAAAAGCATCCTGGGATGGTAAAAAGTCCCCTATGAGATGGTTAGGGAAAGGAACGAAGGCAGGGAAATGGATTTGTGGAGGAGGACAGGGGAGGAACAAGAATGGGAAAGTAGAGACAGAAAGGGAAACGACCTCCTGTAGACAGGGGATGGCCAAAGTGCTTGTCCAGGCACATTCTGCCCCTGACTGATGCAGTCTGTCCTGTTTCCTCATTAATCTCCATTTTCAGTCATTTTCCTGGGTGAGGGGCTCCCTACCTTGAGTGTACACCCCCCTCTGTGTGACAACCAGAGTCACACCATGGCTTGGAGAGCTTCTGGTGGTGGCATCTGGAGAAACGCATGGACCTGTGTGTGAACACCACTGAACATCAAACCGGAGCAGCCAGAGAGGAAGGAACATGGCTTGGGAGCCAGGAATGAGGATGGGGAGAAGTCCTCGCCAAGCACTGGAGAGATGCAAGCCTGGGGAGTTGCCTCCTGGAGGGATGAGGTGTTTTGTTTCTGGAGTGATCCACAAGAGTTTGTGCCTTATAGTAGTAAGAGTACCAGGCAGAAAGAAGTTTTAAACAGGATTAGAATATTAAATTTGAGAATACAAATACTGGAAGATTAAAATTAATCCTTAATATATCCTTTTACCCTTCTTCTGTGCCACCTGGTACTTTTATTTTATTTTTCTTTTTTCTTGAGGAGACACTCATAAAATGAATGTTTCAATAAACAGCAAAAGGTCATTTCATAATTATTATGAACATTTTCATTAAACTGCCCCCACCTCAACAACCCCAGTGTGATTGCTCCGAAGTGAATTACCTTTTCTAAATTAGTTCTGCCAAAAGCTAAATATACCCCTATAAAAATCAGAATGAAAATTGGTCTTAGATGAGATTCTTTTATGGTTTGAATACTGTTGTGATGAGTAATTTTGGGACAATGTGTCCCGTCTGGATCTGCAATACAATTGTGAACACAGGTTTTGCTAACAAAAGTAAACAACTGGCAGTGCAGGGAAGCAATTCCCAATCAACTCCTCAAATCCACCCCTTAATTTCATCTATTGCTGCTCTGTGTCAATTGGCACTTTACTGAGAGAGTGGGAAGAAAAGCCACGCAAGTGGCAAACTCCTGGATAAGAATATTTCTGTACAATTCAACAAAATTCAAATGCTGCAGAAAGCAAGAGGCAGTGAGTCTACAAATACTATGGGAACTAGAGACCAGGAATCAGGAAGAGAGTTATGTTATTATTATTATTATTATTATTGCTTTCTTTAGCACTAAGTGCACAGGTATTTACAGCTCGAGATAGAGGAAACATTTACAGGCTTAAGTGCAGAAAATGTGGCTCGTTCCCTGTGTTTCAGGAGTAATTTTCCCTCACACATGCACTCCTTTGAAGCATATACTGTATAAATTGCATATATATACTGCTATAAGGTGAATAATGCAGTTAGCAGCAGGTGGATGGAGACACAGAAACCTTGTCTAGACATTCCCAAACTGTATTTCCACTACTGAGTTCAGAAAATGGCAAGTGAATTTGACTGAATTAGGTTAAAAAGTAATGCCTGAGTTGAGCGAATCTGGGACCATCAAAAGACCCTAAAAAAACAAAGAATGCAACTTCTTTGGTATTTCAGTGGGACTTGGAGAGGCTGAAATTCCCAGAACCCATAAATGAGCAAATATATGGTCCCCACACCTTCACCAAACATTGGAATCGTCTGGGTTTTTATTTGATGTTGAGAAGTGTACTAACAGTGCTGCCCTTGCCTGCAAAATTATCCACTATTCCATGGGTATTTTTGCTGAGGAAATTCTCTCCCTGGTTTATTTGTTTTAAGCTGTAGATGATGAGGGTTCCATCTACTCCTAGAATAAAGGAAGATGAACTGCCTGGCAGTTCAATTCTATTAGATATTCGTGTAGGCAGGTATATTTTGTGTCCTGGGAGTCTTCGGTTTTTGAAAGAGGTTTTCCAGCTCTGGATCTGCAAAAGAGTGAAGCTTTTTAAAACGGAGTATGTTTGATAACAATGTTTAATTACCTTGAAAATGAACACTTTGTATTCTACAGTTCCATGCACATTACAGGTTCTTGTTCGCTTTGATTCCATAAAATCCACAGGTTAAAACACCAAAGTTTGATGAGCATAAAATTCTATAAAGTTCCTAAATGTCTGTGCTGTCAAATCTCTTTCTTTTCAAAGACATCTTTTCAAAACTGTTTTCAGCTGAACTGCTTGATTGAAGGAGGATTAATTCCTTCCCAAGTCTAATCAGTTTCTAACAAATCACATAAAACCAGTTAGGGGATGTGTGAATTTATGGGAGGATTTCTTTTGTAGAGACACTCTGTGGCAGCACGACCTCATTGGAATCCCACGCCACGGCAGAGAAAGAACTGAAATATTAATAAAGCCTGGAATTTATACTGCACTCTTCACTTCCCGAGCACTTGGCAGACATCACAGATAACTGAATTCCTAATTCTGCTGGGGAGTCAGAGAGTGAAGGTTGTGAAGTGCTGGGAGTGTGTGAGGGGATAGGAATGCAAGATTTTAGGGAATTGCTTTTGATTTAGGAGCCCCAAGCCTGAATTTTTACCACTAACCTGTCCCTCTTTGTCCCAGAAGTTAACCAGGAGGAAAAGTTGGAACAGAGGACATTTTCTTTCCCTCTACTCTTTTGCCACTGGCTTGTTGGGCAGTTCAGGTCGGACATGGGGTGTGTTTCACTCCATGGCCACCTTCCATGGCTTTCACACTTGATCTGTAAGGGCACACAAAGATGTCCTTTGGATCTCTGAGGAAAACACAAATCCAACCAAAAACTCCCACAAAAACCCCCAGGAAACCCAAAAAAACCCAAAACCAAAAGAAAAAGCCAAAAAACCCACCCCAAACCAACCAGCCAACCAACCAACCAACCAAAACAAAACAAAAAAAACCCAAAACCCAAAACCAAAATCCCCAAACTAAAAAACCCAACCAAAACCAAACCTTCCCTCAGTTCCCTCCAAGGAAATAACAAGAAGCCAAGCCAATTTATTCTAACTTTAATCATTTGGTGTGGCCACATGGAAATGTCCTTGGATACTGAGAGATGACCTGTCCTGAGACGTCTGCAGAGTGCAGGAGATGCCCTCGCTCATTTATTTGGAGAATTAATGACTGAGCTGCTGTAATTTATTGGGGTGGCTCTAGAAAACTGAGGAATTTACTCAGATTCTTTCACAGTGTTTGAATGGTGTGACAGAAGCCCCAGCAAGGTGATTTCCTGACTCATCCTTTGTATCCTTCTCTTTTAAATATTAAAAATTAAAAAAAAAAATGAAAAGGAAGTGAAATTTTAAGGTCTTGAAGATTGTGACCCCAGGCTCTTCCAGATTTGGGAGAAAGATTTTTTTTGTTGCTGAATCAAAGCTAAAAGCAGAGGCACATCACATCTTCTTACATTCCCTTTTGGACTCTGTTGCCCTGTTTTATGTGCTCAAACCCAGTCTATCAAGCTGAATAATTTCAGCTTTTTGATTGACAGACTTTTCAACATCAGGTTTTATTTCTGTTCATATTTTCATATTTGGCAGTATTATCACGCCACCAGGGGAGAAAGAATTTCACTTTCAGCCATGTTTCAATGCTGCTGAATCCGAACAGCCAAAAAATACCTTCTAGCCCATCTGTCCAAGGAGAAAAAGAATCAATTTGAAGCTTATTTGTGCACAAACTGTAAATCACTGAGTTATAGGAAGCAGAGTATCAGCTTCAGAAGCATGATTTCATTATCAGCAGCTTCCATTTCTTTCAGTCACAATCACTAAAAACGTAGAAATTTTAAGAAGAATGGGTTTGGGGGAGCTTTCGTAATAAGTTGTGGGATTTTTCTTCTTAATACTCCCTTGTTAACACTTGAGGTTTTTATTACACTCCAGTACTTATTAAGTTTGTCTCTACAATAGTAAAAGTCAAAAGTTTTGTTGTTTGGGTCTTTGGGTGGGGATTTTTTTTTTTTTTTTTTTTTGGTTTTGGGGTATTTTGTTATTTTTTTTTCCCTGAAAACTTATTGTTTCATATTATTTCATTATTTCAGAAACTGGTGCTTTAAGAAACACAAAGCTCTCGAGCCCCGAGGAAATCTTTTGATTTCATCCCAAAAGCAGAAGCATGTCAGGCTCTGGTTTGATCTCTTGTGGTGTCCTCAACTTCACAGTTCCAGAATCGCAGATTTGCTTCCCAACCCCCCGAAAAAGAGGCCAGACCTCTCTAGTGAAGGGTGTGGGGGATGTCTGTGAGGCAAAGCTCAGTCCAGGGGTCACAACGTGGCTTTGCAGCAAAGAAGTGATTCAGGAGTGGCCTGGAGATTTCCCTTGACATCCCTGAACTCTCCATGATATCAGCTCGTGTTCCTCCAGCACAATTCCCAATTTATCTCATTTTCCAGACAGGAGCCACACAACAAATCCAGTTCTTCAAATTCTTCCCCAGTTCAGCTTCAACCCTCATTGATCTCTGCATCAAAACAGGATGCTGTGGAAACATTCCTTTACTCCACTGCAGGGGAAGCTCAGAGCCATCTGCAAAATACTTTTCCAGCTTCATAAAATATCCCCCTGAAATAACAGAGAAATAATTGATGCAAACCCTGCAGCCAAACAGGGATGTATTTTCACGAGAGATTCTTTACTAAATAGAGTTTTGAAACCTTAAAAAAAAGGGTTTATTATAATACATTTGAGAGAACTTACGCTGTCTAAAATTTAAATCAATTTTAAAGCACGCTCTTCCCAAGATGTAGCTGACTTGGAGACTGATCTCCATGGCTCCAGTGAGTAGGAGGAGGGGAAAGCTGCAGTCTGGGAACATTCTTACATATTTAAGAAACGTAACTGTTGTCACATTCAGCCTTTAAACAGTTCAGGGTTGATTTTCCAAGCATTCTGTATCTTCCTCTACCATGTATTTATGTACTCGGGAGAAGCAACCTAAATTTTCAGACCTAGGATGCTGTGAAATATATTTATGCTCATTTACTGTTGCTCTATATCATTGGAAAAAAAAAAAACAAAAAAGGCTTGACAGAAAGATTTGCATCGCCAGAAGAAGCCTGGTGGATACTAATGACACCATATTTTAGGTACAGAGGAAAAGAAACTGAAGAAATGACTGTATATTGTTTTTACAATTGAGTTTACCCCTACTTTATTGAAATTCATAACTCAGTAAAGGATGAAGTGAGCTTAAAATATTTAAATAGAATTTCTGATGTTTGAAAAATTATAGTTTGCTATTTTATTTACTCATATTAATTAATCAGCCTGACCAACACCACCAGGTACACTTTCAATAGCTGTGTGAAGACATTTCATTTTTAAATAATACTGGGTGCTGTCTGTTTTTCAGCCTGCACACTGACATTAATAAAAGTCCTCCAGGCCATGCTGAATTATGTTTTATAAGCCGTGGTGTAAGGAAAAAAAAGTCTTGATAAGCAAATAGCAAAAGTGAAATACAGTGTACTTAAAAGGTAGCAACGAACCCTTGGCACTACGGATTATAAATGGCCATGGAGCCCATATGGATTTCTCTTTCAACTCTTGGATTTCTCCATCAACTTCTCCACTGTTTCTTCAAATAGTAATTTTAAAAAATTTCATATAGATGGATTTTATCTGCCTGTGTGTGGCTTGTATTCTGTCTTGGTCTGTGGAGCAGTAACGTAGAGGAAGTAGAGGTAGAAATAGGTACTAAGACTACAACCCCCTTCTTCCTTTCCACTCTAAAGAAGGGAGTCTTCATAGAAACTCCTTTCATCCTTAAATAGATCCTTTGCACGGATGTTTAAAGGCTTAATATTTGTTAAAATGAAAAAAAAAAAAAGGGGTTTTAGGAGCTTGTTATATGACAGTGTTCACGTGTGAAATCAATTCTCTCAAACTGCACTATTGGCTTTGGTCACAGGCAGCTCTTGAGAAAGAGAACTTCATTTAAATCTGGTGAGGCTTCCCAAACTCTTGAGTTCACATTCTATAATCCAGCTGCTCCATGGTCCCGTGTGAACACTCCATCAGATCTGCGGTCCGTCTTTATCAATAATATTGATCACCTGCAAAAACCCTCCTAAAACTCTCAGCCACCTCAGGCTGTCCTACCTGAATATCCCTGCGTCCACTGGAAAGTGCATTTTTTGTTTGCAGACATCTCTGCACACTTCAATAACTTCAGCATAAGGGATTGCCTGGAAATCACTGAGTCACTTGTCCCAGGGTGTTCCTCAGCACATTTAACCACACAAATCGGCCTGGGCTGAGCAGGATTTGTCTGGGGGAGTCCCCAGAACTGTTTGAAATCCCCACGTGGGGAACTCCTGTGAAACACTCAGTTAAAAGGTTCTGTCAGTCCATTAGTTACAGTTTTGTGCAATATCTCGAACCAGACACCAAACCCTTTATCTCATCTGTGCAGACAAGCAGTTGCACAGTCCCTGGAGCAGCTGGGGAATTCATGGCTTAAAATCAAGAACAGACAACATCCTGATACAGCTGCAGTTGTGACTAAAGAACAAATTCCATTTTCACAGCTCCAAATCCTGTACAGCAGAAGTCCCAGAGGTCCTGAATCCAGAAAGTGCTCCTTTCTCACCACATATTCTGGAGAGTCCAGAATCACTGCTGAGCTGCAGATAAGCTGCATGCCACTGGGTGTGTTTCCACTGAGTCTGAGTCCCAGACACCGTGACACTGGGGAACGACTCAGTGCTGTCTCCTGACAGCTCTGAGCCATATGCCAAAGTCAGCTGGAAATTAGGATGGAAGTGAGAAAGTTCTGAACAAACACAGAATGAAATTGCTGGAACAGCTTTCTGATCAGAGCAGTGCAGGCTGAAAAGCTGACTGATTTTGCATTCTTATTTTGTGATGAAGTTGTTGTCAATTTTAAGGTAGGGTTGCCCATGTAATAGGGGTCAGAAATGAAATATGATTACACTGCCCCAAGTGAAACTGTTGTGAGGTCCTTGGACATGACTATTCCTGCTAAGTCTTCCTCCTGGACCAAACAGCACCCTCAAATAATTCCCAGGCTCAAGAATCAGTGTCTAAATCTCTGGTAGTGAGGTGCTCAGACCAGTGGAAGTGGCTATGGAAGCAGAAATAGTTGTGAGGAGAATTCAGCAAATAAAATCTGCACCATGGGAGTGGCATCAAATTAAATCCAGGCTAGTCCCTGGGAATGGGAATGGGACCTCAGTGATAAGAGCACATTAATTTCACTTTTGGAGTCATCGAATCATGGAACGCTTTGGGTTGGAAGGGTCTTCAAGGTCCATCCAGTTGCAACCCCTGGGCAGGGACAACTTCCACTAGCCCAGATTGCTCCAAGCCCTGTCCAACCTGGCCTTGGACACTTCCAGGGATCCAGGGGCAGCCACAGCTTCTCTGGGCATCCTGTTCCTGTGTCAACTTTATAGGCGCTCAAAGTAAACCAGATTTCTGGTTTAGGTACATGCCTAATTTTTTTCTTATTTTGTTCATTTAGTTCTCTGACAGGAAAAGAAAACAGTGAGTTTTCATATTTTCTTCATTTGAGAGCACAGAATACCTCAGGATGTACCAGGCTGGGGAAGTCTTGGTAAAGGAGAAGGAAGAAAAAAGGGAAACAAAATCTTTAATAATCCAATTTTTTCTTCACTATAAGGAGGCAAGATACAAAAGCGCTTGAAATACTTGGAGATGAAGAAATAGCAAGCAACCAGACAGAAGCATGAGTGAAGGTTTAAAATTCAGTATTTAGAACAAGTTCAGTAGTGCAAGACTGATAAACACCCTGAGTTTTCCCCTTTGCTTCTGCACAGTGCAAGAAATGTTGTGTCCAAAGGGTTCTGACGTTCTCAGGCAGCAGCTTTAACATGAGGGATGTGTTCTGCCCCTGATCCTGTCCTTCCACCCCCAGCAGAGGGCAAGGATAAATGATTTTCTGCAGTGTAGTGGAAGGAAAGCTCTTTCTCACTCTCCAGTTTTTCTCTCCCTAGTCACTCGTGTACCGCCTGACATCCAAGGAAAGATCTGCTGTATTATTGCTTCTTGCTCCTTTATTTTTTTCATGATTTCCTTTTATTGTTTTGCCCCAAGGTTCCAAAGGAAAAGCAGAAGTGTAGAAGAAGTCTGAAATGCATCAGAAGTTTGACAAAGGACACATAAAAGCACTGATGAAAGAAGATCCAATCTTAGCCCTCGATGGAGCCCATGAAAAACTAAAAGGATCTTGTTTTCTCGGGTTACATTTATCACTTCAATTGATGACAGGGGAAGAAATATTAAGATATTTTGTGTCTGGGTTGGCCAGTTCAGGTCACCAAGTGGCTAAGCCCCAATGCCAGCACTTTTCTGAGACCAACAGTCAGTCCTGGCTTGAGCCAAGAGATTTTAGATGAATATTTGAGACGTATTTTGTGCGAGTATTTCACAGCCACCAGACTTGCATGTCCTGGTTTGAACTTCTGAAGATTATCCCATTTCTGGTTCCAACAGTAAAGAACTCTTAGGGTTCTCATTGTATTTTTAAAGGAAAAAATACAAAAATAACCTTAATTTTTCTACCAAGACTAGTTTTAAAAACCCTTTATTAAAACAAATACATATTGANTAGTTGTAAAAATCCTTTATTAAAACAAATACATATTGAAATTTACAATTTAGCCCTTGTAACACATATCTGGACAAAGACTATGGGGAAAGAAGGATCACTGGGGACTCTTCAAGGCTCCAAAAATAATAGCAAGTGCAAAACAACTAAAATGGGATTCTTGTTACTTTTTAGTTCTGTAACCTCAACAGGTTCTCAAAGTGCATCAGAGAAAAATTTGTGCTTCTCAACAGCACAAGTAACACCTCAAAAGCAATTTGCAGGATTTAGAAGCAACACTTTGCAAATGAAAAATGCAGGATCAAGTAGATGTCATAAAATAGGCTGGATTTAGGTTTGGATTTTCGGTGCAATATTATCTGCAGGTGGTTTGTTGGTGCACGCACTCTTTACCTGACATTAAATAAGATTTTCTTTTCCTCTTGGTCAAAAAGACAACAGTTACCTTCCACCAATGATCAGGGACATTATTTCTTCAGCTCTCCTGAATATTGGTTCTTTTGGCAGGTGTCAAGGTGTGCTCTCATTTTTCCCTCAACTTTTACTCCAGCATTAAATTTATATTCTCTGTATTTCAGTAAATCAAAAAGGTTTTACTATTTTTGTTATAGCTGAAAAAATCTTGCCTCCCTGGGCTCTTTATTGTTCATTTTATTTATTCAGAACTGTGTTTCAAACAAGTTTATTTTTATCACATTGAACTGTGTATGCATTCAAGCTTTAAAAGAAGTAATTGCAGCTCAGCTTCAAGTCTCAAAAAACTTTTGATTCAGACATTGCACAGTTCTGAAAGATGAATTTTCTCTTTGCAAAATGCCACTCATATTAATGACTGATTTTGCTCATTTTTCTGTCTTTAATACATTTGTCATTCTTACCAATTAATCTCTATTTTCTTTCATTAGGGAACAGCCTTCAAAGTGCTGGTAATTCAGCTAATGTTTACATTGGAAATTTGTGGAGTAAAGAGAAAAAGATGATCTTTCAGTGAATGCATTGGCAGAATGGGAACAGAAAGCTGCTATTAAAATTGATATTACTTAATGTAATACCACTGGGATTTGCTAAGACTATTTGTTCAGGAAAAAAAAATATGAAAAGTAATAAGAGAAAGAGTTATTCAAAGCCCAGTCATCTCCCTGAGGTGTGTTGTAATGGAAAAGAGAGAAGTTTTTTTCAATCTCTGCATGAATTTGATTTCTGTCCTGCAGACCTCCAAAATCCAAGCTGGACCACATACCTAAAATTTTATCTTGCTAGAAATTCAAGCAGTGTTCAGGGTCCTGGGGAAATATCCTGAAATAAATCTGAGAAATATGCCCAGGATCTTTTCATTCTCCTTTCCAGTGCTACTTGGTCCAGGCCCAAATAACACCCAGACTGGAGACTATCCCAGCATCCCAAACACTACAGATGCAGCACAAGGAATTTTATCAATTAATTCAGCTGCCTGGGATAGTGGGAGGTGTCCCTGCCCATGGCAGGGGATTGGAACGGGATGAGCTTTAGGGCCCCCTCCAACCCAAATCATTCTGTGATTCTGTGATTTACGAACTGGAAAATATCAGTTGAGGAAGTTAAATAGTTGTAAAAACAATTTTGTTTTGTTATTGTAATTCAGTTCAAAGAAGAAAAAATAACAAAAACTTTCATGTAAAAAAACTCAGTTTTGGTCCCTATTACAATCACTCAGTACAGAAGTGTTTGGACCAATTAATCTCATTCTAAAAGGGTGCCTAAAACTCTCCTGAAACCATCCTGGGAAAGATTGGGTTTGTCATTAATTACAAACAGACACCTGAGCCACCAGGTGTGCGGACTGGGAGTCTTCAGCACTGGATAGAAGAGGCATCCCACCAAATTTAACAATGAAATTATTTATTATGGAACTCCACCCAAATTCTCCCCGTGCCCAGACTCACCTAACTGACTGTAATTTCTGCAGCCACGGCTGTCATATACAAAATTAAACATTTTAACCCTTTTTATCAACTCATTGCCAGCTCAGGATTAACTCACTTCACTTTTGGGTGCCAGATAGCAGCAGAGAATTTAAAACATTAAAAAAAAAAAAAAAGTACGTTACAAAGAGTCTGTTACACCTTTTATTTGTATACCCTGCTGGACCTGGCGGTGTTAAGTTTATGGTTGGACTCAATAACCTAAAGAATCTATTCCAGCCCAAATGATTCTATGATTATTTACCTCAGGGTTACAAATCCTATAATTTTAACAATTTCAGGCTGGGTAGAAAATTCTGTATTGCCCAGCACTGGAACCCTAACGTGTCATCGCAAAATAATAATATTTTTTTCCTGACATGCTGGTAATAGTTTTAGCCCGTGAGAGAGAAACAGAGGTTTTCTGCCTGGCTTTATCTTCCTCTTTTTTCTTCTGTTTCCTTTAATCCATGAACACTGGATTGCACACCACGTTTCCTACCCAGACCTAAGCCTGTTGAGAAGAACAGGAAATTTCTTCTTTATGGTCCCTTCCAACCCAACCCATTCAATGATTCTGTGATAATTTCAGTACACTTGGTGTTGAAGGTTGGCTATTCTTGGCTTTTTCTGGTTTGTTTTAATGAAGGTGTTTTCCAGGCTCCATGTGTTGTTCTAGAAGCCAACAGTAAAATATTTTCCCAATATCATCTTAATAGAAAGATTCTGTTGTGTGCCTGGATCAGAAAATCTCTTAGCACATGCCACTATCATATTTGCAGTAATGAACCTATCTCTTGGAATTATGCTGGGCATTGCACAGGTGTCCAGAAGAAAAGCAGGATAAATTTGAGTTGCAGAATCCCTGAATGCCTCGGCAACTGGGAATGGTAGTTCGTGTTCCTGGATCCAAGATATGAACAAATTATGGTGAAAGATCTCTGGATTTAGCAGCATTTTCTGTCTTTTCCCTCACTGAAAGGCTTTCATTTTGAGAATGGGCCTGGCATAACTTCACCAAATGGTTTAATGAGAAAAACCATGTAATGGTGGATGTTTTTAGCCATCTTTAATCTTCAGCATGCATCAGGTCCAGGCTCAATCCCTAAATCTAGTTCAGTGCTCTTATCCCAACATTCCCACCACAATGAAAAGTAAACTCACCATTCAGAGCTAAAATCAGACTGAACTATAACCACTGCTGTGAAATTCCAGTAATCAGGGATCTTTACCTGCTCTCCTGGAATTTTCAATTGGGGCTGAAAGACCAAGCTGGAAAAACAGAGATCTCCAGGTTGGCCAGGGGAATGGGAAACTCTTCAGGAGTCAGAGAATGTTTCCAGCCTTGAAAAATGAAGACTGAGAGGTAACAGGCTGGGTGAAAGCAGATGGAGAGAGATTTAAATGAAAAGTCACTGAGAGTCAGGATAAAACAGGTAAAAATGGAATATGAATGCATATAGAGTGGAAATTACGGGATTTATGGTTTTCAGGGCTTTGCAACAGCCTCTCAAGAAGAGGAGGGGTACAAAGGCCAGCCACGTTCAAAGCAGAACACAATAAATTTTTGAAGGGAATTATGAAGTATCAAGGCTCTAAAGCATCAAGGATTGTTGAGAAGTCTCCTATTTTTATCTTTCCACGCCTCCAAATCAGAGATCAGAATTAATTCACTGAAAATAAGCAACTGAAGTTTAGATAGATAGATGGATAGATA
>VYZQ01002913.1:97347-117150 GCA_013400655.1 Mystacornis crossleyi | reverse complement strand
AGTCCATGTCCTTCCTGCGCTGGAACCCCACGCCTGGAGGCAGCTCTGCAGGTGGGGTCTCACCTGAGCGGGGCAGAGGGGCCCCGGACCTGGTGCCCACAGGGATGGGGAGGCAACCCAGGGTACGATCGGCTTTCTGGGCTGCGAGCGCACAGGGCTGGGGCACGTCCCGCTTCTCACCCACACCCGCCGCCGCCGCCGCGTTCCCGCCTCCCCCCGGCGGATGCCGCCCGGCTGCCTCCGCGCCGCACCGCTGCCGCCGCCACTGCACTGCCCCCGCCCCACGGGACCACGCCCGCCTCCCGCCAAAGTTTCTGCGGCTGGCCGGGCGCGGGCGCTGCTCTCCCGCTCCCGCCCGTGGCTGAGTACAGGCAGCAGGGTGTCAGCGAGGCGCATCCCCTGCCGCCTTCCGCAGCCGCGTCAGGTACGGCCAGATAGGAAGGGGAGGAAAAGGAAAGAAAGGAAAGGCAATGCGCGGAGCGCGGACCCGACAGCACCCGCCCCCAGCGCAGGTTGCGCTCTGGAGGACCGCGGCACGCCTGTTTTGTACAGCCGTGCTCCCGTCATGAATACGCGCTTGGCCGCGCCCCTCCGTGCGCTCATGGGGGGTGGTGGGTAGGGAGCCCCGGGAGCGCGCGCGCCCGCGCGCCGCTTCCCTTCCACGCCCTCCGCGGGCTCCCGTGAGACGGCGGCGAGCTCGGAGCGACCGAGCGAAGGAATCGGAACAGGGAAGAGGAAAGGGGCAGGGGAGGAGCGGCCGCTCCCGAGGGAGGCCGCGGCGGACACGGACGAACGGGCGGGGGGGGCGCTGTGGCGGGCGGGCGGGGGGGCGGTGAAGGAGCCGCCGAGGAGGGGCGAGACCGGCCGCCCCCCGTCCCCTCCCCTTCGGGCGCGCGCTCGCCGCGGCGGCGGCGGCGGTTCCCGGCGATGCGGTGAGAGGGAGGCGCAGCCGCGCTCTGTAAGGGGCCGCCGGGAGCCTCCCGCGCCAGGTAAGGACCAGCAGAGCGCCGGGCGCGAGGGTGCGAGTGAACCCCCGCGGCCACAGATGGGGGTGGGACACGACTGGGACACACCGTGAGGGGGCAACGCCCGGCGATGTGTCGGTGTCGGGGGGGAGGGGGGGGAGATCGCGACCCCCGCCACGCCCCTCCCGCGGGCGGGGGACGGGGCCGAGAGGACCGCAACAGCAGGGCTGGGGTGGGGGAGTTCCTCCCCGCGATTGCTGGGCGGGGGGAGCCCGCGCTGTCGGTGCCTCGCTAATTCAACTGGGATGCGGCGGCGGCGAGCGCCGGGAAAGGCGGGGTCGGCGCGAGCAGCGAGTTTCGCAAAATTCTGTCTCTTCAGTGAGAAATTGATTATTTTGTTTAAAAAGAAACTGACTATTTTGTTTAAAAAGAAAAAGACGTGCAGGGGTAAGCGATCGGTGTTTGTTCCGCCCTGCGGAATGCCGATCCAGCCCCTCGGGCCCGGGGGGAAGCTGTAGGGAGGCCGTTTTTCTCGCCCCGTGTTTGGCAGGAGGTGCCGCAGGTACCGCACACGTGAGGCGAACACACACCGCCCTCGCCTCCGCTGCTGCGGGCACCGGGAGGGTGAAACCCCCCCCCTCTGCGCCCTCCGAGGGGTGAGTAAGGCGTGTGGAGTCTAATGACACACGCTGTCTCTCCGTTACAGGCGTGGGTTGGTTGTTGGGGGCTAAAATGTAAAAAAGCAATGCGAGATGATGAGGCAGACGGCGCTCAGATGAGTGTTTTGGAAGAAAAAGGCAGATTCTCGTCCCCGTTTGTGTCGGGAAATTCCGGAGATAGTGTTGGTGAGCTGGTTTAGACAATGATGACCCAGTGTGGGTTTTAGGCTTTTGTACAGGTGAAAATAGTGAAACGAAAATGAACTATCTGGAGAATTTAAATAAATTATGGAGGCTAATTAGCACTGCTGGGGAGCGCAACATAGCTACTGTATAGGAGCGAAGACAAATTAGTGTTGGATTGGGAGGAGAAGAAATACGGCGAACGTGCCGTGGAGAACAACAACATGGCCAGGAGACCCTGCCGGCAGCATTGCTCAGGCCTGGAGCGTGGAATGATTCCCGCAAAATGCTAAAGGTTGGGTGTTGTCTGTTTTTCTTCTTTAATCCTCAAAGCTTAAATTCCAAACCTGCACCTGGAAACATCCATTCCTAAGGCGTGAATTAAAAAGGAAAAAGGAGCTGGCGTAATAGGTACCTTTTGGTGAGAATGTTTCGAAGAGGATTTGCTGGCTACAGTCACATGAGGCTTTTTAGTGCGTGGTGAGAGACACCTTAGATTACGGCCAGTTGGTGTGGAGGAGTGTTTACCTAGGAAATGCACGATAGGCCTGTGGTTGAATAGAGAAAATACAATATATTGCCACTTGCCACAATCAAAATCTCATTTTTTGGCTCTGCGAACGAACTGTTGGTGGAAAGAGAGCGGTAATGCGTAGGCAAAGACTATCTTAGCCAGTTTTGAGGTCTGTGGCTTTTATGACTCTGGGGCGTCTAAGAAAATAAACAAACTACTTAGAGTTGTGCTTCTTTTTTGTAGTAGCTCCTCCTAAGGGCATCGTGAAAGACTGCGTACTACAAATTTACCCCAGTTTCACTGGAGTGGCAGGGTCGTGTTCTGTTTGGATCTCTGCCGTGGCCGTAGAATATTGGCGCGTACTGGCCTGCAGTGTAGACTTTTAATTACAATGTGAATTATTGGTTATATATTCAGGGTAACTGAATGACTAATGTAATTTTATAAAATAAACTCCTTATCGGTATTGATTGCCTTGTAGCAATTCCTCCCTTGTTCTCATCTTTCTGTCTTTTCCATTGGTTTTCCCATGATCCTGTGCGAGCCTCTGGGTTGTTTTAAATTTCAGGTTGCATACGCTAGATTTACTTTCAGTTAAACCTTCAGAAATACCAGTGATGTATATGTTGATGTTGAGAAATCCATGGGCATACCTGTTATGTGCAGGGGATTTTTACAAGGTGAATTTTTTAATACATTACAGACGAGCAGCCCTAACTTCCTGCTTGCAAATTCTCACTTATTAATATTAATGACCATAAATGCAAATGGTGTAAGGCCCAAATGTGTATCACGCAGAGCATTATGCACTCTCTACTCTGAGTTCTGCAGGTTTGGTTTTATATATATTCCAGAAGAACACTTTAATGCCGGGCCTGCTTGTGACACGTTTAAGTTATTTATGCTATGTATTCATTAGTTTATAATCTTGTATTTTGTTCAATTTCAGAATGCTTGTTAGAATTCATAGTAGTATATCTTACTTTTTTGTTAGACAGCGAAAGAAAAACAATAAGAAGGAAACCAGAAAACTAAAACACCCCCTTTGTACATTAAAAACAAACAAACAAAAAAGAGGACTCGTGACCCTCCCAAATTTGCACACGGTTTTTCTCATTAGAAAAAGAGAAGGATTATGCCCTTCCTTATGTTTTATCAAGGTTTGCCTTTTCTAGAGGTGGTTAAACATGAGATCAGCTGAGAGCCAGGTAACACCTGTAATCCCATGTTTTGCAATATTAAAAAAATCTCCTGCTTTTATATTTTTTCAAAAACAAAATCCTTTTTTCTTGCCTTTTTGATGTATAAGCATTGATTCTTTCAGCTTTTGAGGATGAATTTTCTTTAGAGCACGATGGTTACTTCCTTTAACAAGATAATTTCCTCTGACGTCCAGACAAGCAAATGGCTTTGAGTGTTGTTTCTTGACGAGGTTAGGTAGATTTTAAGAAGTGGTGCCGAATCAGTAACCTCTCATCCCCGTTCTCCCACCCGCGGTGTTGGGGACCCTCTGTCTTGTGCCGTGTTGAGCTTCTGAGCAGCTGTTGTGCGAATGACAGCTGTTTATTTTGTGGAGTTCATTTCTTGCTGGATCAACAAACTGAACTTGATCTGTGGAACATGAAAGTGACAGGAGGAGGATGCAGGAGTGCTGGATCTATCCTTTATGGCAGCCGTGAGCTCTCCGAGTGGTTGATGCCAGTTGGGAACGTGTGTCCGGAGTATTGCACAAAGGCTTAAAATGGCACCTTTTGGTGTACGGGGAGCGAATGGTTTCTGCTGTTTAGTATTACACAAATGCGCGTGGTCTGGTGGCCTTTGTTACGTCGCTGGTTGTAACCCTCGCAGTCGGCCCGATCAGTAATTTCGGGTTGTCTCGTGCTTTGTTTCCAACGTGATACATATGCGCCAACCTCTAGAAGTTCTTTCAGCATCGATAGGACATGTGAAGCTCTATGGTGACACAGGACATGGTGACATTACCAGTAAGGGCTTTGGGAGGTGACCGTGGTCATCAGTGGTAACGGAACTGAGCCCACCGGTTGTTTTTGACTCTCGTAGTTCGAGTCTTCAGCCAGAACGTGGCCCTGTGTGAGCTACTGCGAAGAAAATTAGCTCCAGCCCAGCCCAGAATGGCACCTTCATTTTAACTCGAAGGTGGAGAATGTGCCTGTTGCACTCACTGGAGATAAATTAGTGTTTGGAGGTCACTGCACCTGCAAGTACTTGATCCACTGAACTGGGTCATTTGTCTCTGGTTTGCCAGCTGGATTTTATGAGCTTGGAAAAACCAAATTCTAATGATGTTGCTTAGGATGGTTCCAGTCCTGTTATTGTACGGGGCTAAAATGCAGTTGTTTGTTTCACATTAATTGAAAAAGCGATTTCTTTAAATACAAACTCTACATAGAGGAAATAGCGTTTGTTTTGTGGACTTGCGTCAGAAAGGGAGAAACTGGGAATTTAGAACCCAGCCTTGGAGTTATCCCTTGTGAAGCCGGAGCAGGAGATCGGCACCGTCCCATCTCAGGGTTCCTCAAGTTTCTACTTCAGCAGCCTGTGATGAAAGGATCCGGTTTAATCTGAGGATTCTGGGCGCATTGGAGAGGAATTTAGCATGAAATTGCCTGTGAGATTCTGATGAGAGAGCAGAAGTTACTTTACTAGGTTGTGAATAAAAATGCTGTATGTTCTGGGTGCTGTGGTAATGGGACTGTGGTGTTTCAGTTCCTCAGGAAGAGAGCTCTTGGAATAATCTGTTGAGTTCCCTGAGCAGCCTGGCTTTCTTCCTGGGTAGCATTTACTCTCGATCTTTCCAAAATTCATCAAATAACGGAATTTATACGGTAGCGTGAGAAACTGTGTCTCGAAAATGTCCTCTGTAAGTGGACATTAATTAGTAATGATGAAACATAAAAAGTGCCATGTGCTTATTTGACTCAGCTTTAGGTTTGTGTCACATTGCGCTATTATTTGATTTCGAAGGAGTCATTATTCAAAGGAGTACTTATTTATGGTTTTTATAAAATATATGTAATAGTTGCATTCGTATGTATTCTGCATAAAGCAAACTTTGGTCTAAGTTTTGCTTCCTCGGTCATTTTTATAAAATTGTGGTGAAGTTTTTTCCTGCTCTGAGTGGAGGGCTTATTTACTAGAAGTGTTGCTTTTTTGGAACTTAAAATTTGAGTAGTTTGTTTTTTCCCCTTCCACTCCCAGCAGTCCTGTTGCTTTGTAAGGATGAGGATTATTTAGCTTTACTGAAGAAGTAACCTGAGGTAGGAATCCTTAAGAGCCAATTTGGCAGAGGTACATGTAGATACTTGAGGAACATACAGGATCCCGGTGAGTTCATGTTACTCTTCCTATACGGGCAGGTCTCTGCATGCTGCCGGAGCCCTGGTGCTGCTGAGGAGCGATGTTGTGTGAGCTAATGGCAGGGAAGTAATCTGGGAGAGTGGTGTTGTCTCTTGAACTGGCATCACTAATGAAGAGAGTGATGAATCATGCACGTTGACATTTTGGCTCTTACCAGTATTTGTTATTTATTTGTCCTTTTTGTAAAGAACATATTTGTGACTGAAGGAGCATCTGCCTGAGCGGACTGGGAGCTCTGCAGGGTGAGGGCAGGCTTGCTGTTAATTTTGCTGTTTGGCTGGGGAGGGATTTGTTGTTAGAGATCTTTCAGACACATAATTTCAGAGTCTTGGAGCAACTTGTTGCTCATTAGTTGTTCACTTTTACTTAACGAGAAAGAATCGAGTGGTGTGTCTCGGGTGGAGGTCCTGGGGTAGATGAATGATCCTTTCTTGCACCACAAGCAGTTCCATTCATGGTGCCCCATTTCACAGAAGTTTCGGAAAAGTCATCTGATGAACATTTGTGACCTTACTGTGCTGATCAAAGCGGAGCGGGCTCAAAGCTGTGTTTGTTCCTCGCTGTGCTGCGAGTGTACGCAAATACCAGAAGCGTGTGCCGTTATCCCGGCCTCCCCAGAGCTTGGAAGAATGGAGACAAGCCTTCTTGCTGCTCTTCCTTCAAGTTCCTAATTTGTTCATTTGTGATCATTTCTTTTCGAGTAGGTTGCACGTGAGACAGCAGAGGTCTCAGGACAGAAGAATATATTCCTGCGGTCGGTCCTTTTATTTACCTCTTCAGTAACAAATGATTTTCCCTTTTGCCTTACCTTCCATGGTCTCGTGTAGGATTATTCTCTGTCTAGAAATTATTTTCGATAGTAGGGTGCCCTTGATGTTCCAGATGGTGGTGTGAAGAGGCCTAGTAACAAGAAGATAAAGGAACAAAGTGCTTTTGTAGAAGTGAGTTCCATGTTTTTAACTTTGAGAAGTATCAGTGGGAAAGCCTGTATGTTCTGTAGTTCACCAGGACTGGCGGATGGCAGCATTGATTTATTTATTTATGGTGCTTGGAATTTGAAATTGGTCAAAAAAGCGTTGTCTTCTCAGGCCTAAGACCCCTGTGCTACTCCTTTTTCTCCAGGCTCCTTCAGAGCAGGCACATTCCTGGTTCCCTGTCTCAGTTCTGCTCAGTGTCTGGTGCAGATCTGGGAGCAGAAGGGGTCAGTGCCCGAGTAGGTAATTGGAATGGGCTTAGGCAGGCTGTTCCTGCAAGTGCTCTAGAGGAAAGTCTTCAGCAAAGGGCAGATTAGCAGGCAAACAGATAAACAACTTTCTTACTTAATGGGTTTTTCTCTTCTTAACTCAAATGATTTTCCTATTTAATTTTCAGTGTAAGATTTGATTAGAGGACCCCAACTCAGTTTCCTGCTGCTTCACACAGCTGTTAGTATGAGATACTCAACTTCACCGTTAGAACATCTCTGTTTTATTGAAATCTTTCTGAGCAACTTTTCATTGGCACCAGCCTTTGGTAAATATCTGCATGGGGGTCATGACATCCCTTGTTTTCTTGTCTTCAGGAGTGGGCATTTAGTATAACAGGCACCATGAAAGAAAGGACTATTGTTCTTTGAAGTCTGAAACGGTAATGGAGCTACATGTGCCCACCCGCTTTCTCTTCAGACTGGTAATGTCATCTCTGTCTTCATTTAGAGAAAATGAAGAAGCTGTAGTGCTGACAGCAGGCAGTGCTGCTCCACCTCCTCAGCAGAGGTGGAAGGGACCATCTGGCACTATGTGGGTAGCAGTTATCCCAAAAAGTAATAACAGTGGGAGTTCTTACCAGTTACAAGTTGTGATCACAGGCCAAATGGTGTCATTCTAAATCAGTGTACGTTTTCGAAGAGAAGGAGATACAAGTATTTATTTTTGCCAACTTGAGAAATATTTTCAGTCATGGGGGGCTCTCCTGGGGTTTTAGTTGCCGGCATTTGAGAGAAGGTATGAGGGGAGTAAGTCCGAGGAGTATGGCTGTGATGCCTGCTAGACCAGCTCCTAGGCACTGAAAAACGTTGGCTTTTTTTGGTATTATGTAAGCCCCAACTTGATTAATCCGTGAAACTGAGGAATTTTTTTTAAAGGCTGTGTAATCGTCTGTCGATTTGATTTAGACTTTGCCCAGTGGGAACTGAAGATCTCGGTCCTTATCGTTGGCACTACTAACTAGTCTTGAACAAATTGTTGCTGTAAAATGATAAGAAAAACTTCGTAATGAGGTGAAAAATTCTCTATATTGCTTTTAGAAGCACTTCAGCATGGTGGCCTGTGGTATTTTTGTCTGAAAAGCTGGATGTAGCATAATCAGAAGTGCTGTACAGTGGATGCGGAGCTGGTTAACAGGTTGCTTAGTAACCCAGATGGAGGAATTGAGAGTGTACTGGTAAAACCTGTGGATGGCACTGGCTTTCAAGATGTTGCAGGGATAGGAAGAAAGGGTTCAAATGGATATTGAAAAATTGGAAGCTTAGAGTATGAACAAGTTAATTTCTCAGCGTTTATTCTGAATAAAAACGGTCAGCACTATAAATACAGTTGAAAACAGGAGCAGCACAAAGTGCTGTAAAACATCTGAAATGAAAATTGAAAAATACTGTTTGCATGTACACAGAGCAAGGGAAATGTCGGGGGAATTGTGAATTTGTGCCCTCGTTCACACCTGGGTTCTTGTTCCAGACTTCTTCAGACTCTGTCAATACTACATATCGGTGTGGAGAAAATTTCTGCATAGACAAAGATAGGTTTTCAAAGAGGGCTTTTGTTAGTCTTTATCACGTTTTCTGGGTAGATGCGGCTGCTTTCCTGTCAGCGTACGTTGTCTCTGCGCAGGGGCTTTGCCAGGATCTTCCCAGCCCCTGCATAGCTGTAGCTGCAGGAATCCTCACAAAGTGTCTAAGCTTTTCGTCCGACTCTGATTTTGCTGGTATCTTTGTGCGGGTGTTTTTATTTTGCTGGGGATTTTTTGGCTTTGTTTTTGTTTGGTTTGGTTTTGTTTTTTTTAAGTGCTTCTGCCTCTTGTAAAAGTCCAGAAGCCTAGCCTACCAAGTCTGGTCAATAAAGACTCTGTTCAAGCCTACTGAATGCACTCCTAGTCCTTGCGCTGAGTCAGTTTTCCACGTTGTGCTGCTGCAGTTCGCATCTTTGGGAGCAGAAATCAGAGTTGAAATTGGTGGGTACGTGCGCAAATTTTAAAAGCGAGTTAACAAACATTATCTTGTAAGTGCGCGCACGCGGTTGTTTAATCTGTTTACCAAGTTAGTTCTATTGAGAAATACAGTTTTAAGTCAGATAGGAAGGCACCATTTCGGAATAGTCATCTCAATTAATTTTTTGTGAGAAGTTTCAGCACTCGCGTAAACCAAATCCACGGTATGGCTTGTAGGTACCTGATGTAACTGTATGTTGTGTGTTCTCTCATGTTGCTTGGTTACAGTTAAAATTTTGTGCTAAGGAAGCCATTATGTATAACTTAAACTTTTGCATTGCTGTTGTCCTCACAGATGGGCAGCTGAAAAAGCAGATCAGGCCCTACGAGGGGCTGGCTGTCACCTTTACTGGTGACATGTGCATGTGTTTTTGTGTAGTCAAGGTTTTTGACTCCAGCATAACCACCAAAAATCAGATGCAAATAAACATTCTTCATAAATGGAGGCAAATGAAAAACCTTTCCAAGCCTGGATAAAACAATCTTTAAAGGAAGATTAAATCATGTAACATAAGCTTATTTAGCTGTTCATCGTTACCCGGAAACCGAGCGACCGTACGAACCTTCCGAGCGATGAGTCTGTCTTTATGTACCACGTGCTCTGGGTTAGTTTTTCTCGGTTTAGGAGCAGTATAATATGCAGGGTAATCTTGTAGTATTAATGGTTACCTGTTAAGCTGTAGATGGAGTAGAGCTGTATGGATAGAGTAGTGTGGATGCGGGGATTTATTTACCTTTCTTGGACGTCGCGTTCTGCCACCTGTGCTCTTATGTCTGATGGACGTGAGTGCTGACTGCAATCTGCGGTTCTGGAATTTGGGCAGCTTAGACCTCTCCTGTCAACCGTCTGTACTATAAATCCCCAGATTTATATCTGTTGGCACTTTGCTCATAGTCTAGACACTTGTGCTGAACTTCGGTGTGAAGCCAGTCCTGCCTGCTTACATTCAAGAAGTGTCTTTCTGTATTGTGTTAAGAGCTTATCCATGTGCTTCGGGCTCGGAGCGCAGGAAGTCTGCTGGCAGCAGGCCTGCTATTCCATATTCTGAGCTCAGGCTCTTTGTGAATAGTCAGGAAGGAAAAAAAACCCAACCATAAAGCATGACAAGTTTTGACCGACTGATTTCTAGATAAGTTTTGCAAGAAAATTTGAATAAATATTAATGTTATGTGTAAGAAATGATGCAATGTGGCTGGTTGTGTTGTGAACTGTGGGATGTGATTAAAAATGAGAGTGAGCAGTGTATAGGGGCTCGTTTGGGGAAGAACAGTCTCCACTTGGGCCTCGTTCGCTGTGGTTTAGGGGTAAACATGATGTCTGTTAGTTGGAACAGGTTTCAATGCCATGGAAAACTATATATGTATTTCCTTTTGACGCTGGATACGCTTGGTCGTTTATCATTTATCGTGAGAAAGAGCATCTGGTCTTGATTTTTACAATTAATTTAGATCAAGAACTATTTTTTATATAGTGTTCTGTTTTGGAGCTTTTTATGTACAATACATAATGCTTTTTAACAAAGATTCTAACTTCTTTTACCTCCCAGACTCCCTTCCAGAGAAAATAATAGTTTTGGTTCCGCATAGATTGTATATAGTGACTGTTGAGTTCTCTGTAAGAAAAAAAACCCCAAATATCCTTGAAACTGAGGCTGACAAAGCCGTGGCTGTAACAAAGCACTTGTTTCCTAACTGTCAAGGCTGGTGTTGTTTGTGAGATTTTCCAAACCTGGGCTGAACTTTCAAATGGTTTTGATTTTCTGAGAATTTTCATTCTGACACACCAATGAATAGAATATCCAAAAGAATATCCCGAATTTCATAAGCAACAACAAAAGGAGTAAATTCTGGAGCCTTTTCTGACTCTCTGCAAGGGCACAGAGTGTGGCTCCGTCGCTTCAGTGTACGATAGACGTGACTAGACCAAGCTCAGAAGAGTTTAAAAAATAAGCCCATAGTAACATACAAAATTTCATGTATAAAATAATCTTTGTGGGTTTTGGGGAGAGATAGCTTTTTGTTTGATACGGTCCATGCTTGTGTACCTTAAGGAAATAGCATAGTTTTCAAATGTTCTGGAGGGCCTGTGTAGGAAGGAAAGTTCAATCTCAGCCGGGAATTATTTTGGATAATTCAAAGGAACTACAAAATTGTTGTGTAGGATGCTTGTTTGTATTTTTAAGATGCTCTGTAACACATCGTTCGCATCAAATATACCTAGAGAGAGCCCAGTAAAAAGCACTGTGTGCTTTCCATTCTCTCTCTTGTAAAAACCTCAGTTTCCATTCCCGGTGTTGAGTTGTTGTATCTGAAGTGCTCGTGCTAGTGGGATTCGATCTGATTTTTTTTTTTTTTTTAATGAAACAGAAACAGTAAATGATTATTGAAAGTATAAATACTTGATAAAATTGAATTTTGTTATCTTCTTCCAAATAAGAAACCACTTAAAATATTAATCACTTCACTTACATGTTTGATGTGCCTAATTAGATGGAAAGATGCAATATTTATAGCTGTTTGCCTTTTAGATAAAGGAAAGATGTCTCCAGATTTCATATTGTGTTACTTGTATACCTGTGGGAATTCTAGATCTTCCTTGAGGAGGTGGATTTTATCTGTGTGCAGCTTACTAGCAGAGTTTTACTAAATAACACGTAGAAATACTGTAGGCAAAAATGTGGAATACCCTGGAAATATTGTAAGAAAGCTCCAGGAAGAACCCGGTATTTTTTCAACTGTGTTTTGTTTGTTTTCCTCCAAAAGTTGCTTTTACCCGGTATAGCTATCAGATGGCAAGCTTTTTTATATTACTCATTAAAGGAACATCAGCTTGGTTTTCCTTCCTTTATTTGTGCTCTTCCTCTTCCTCCTCCCTCCCCCTTCTCATCCTGCTGTTGTTCTATCTCTGTAGCATTGTTGAACGGGGTCAGGAATTGATCTTTGGTCCCTCGGGTGCGGAGTGAGTTGTGGGCGCGCAGCAGAGCCTTGGGCAGGACCTGCTGCACAAATACCACTGATTTCTCTTCTGCTCGTGTGTGCTGAGATCTTCTGAAATGAAACCTTTCGTATGAAGGGAAGTCTCCCACCTCCTCAAGCTTAGGTGATTTTTATCGTTCTGCTCGTTAGTAACGGGAAGGATTTAAGTAAATGATCGCACAGAGAGATGCTCCTTCCCACTTTCCTCTTCCATCAATGCGCAAATTTTTAAACCATCAAAAGCAGCCGTGGGAAAGTGTTTCTACCTGGTCTCGAGAGAATTACATGTGTGTGACAGTTAAGTAAGTGTACGAGAAAAGATTCTTCTTCCAAAGGGCACCCGTCTGTGCCGGTGTGCAGGAGTGAGAGGCCTTGAGTGGTGCTTTTGCTATTTGCAGTATCACCTTCAAAACACCCTTGGGCTGAGCACATCTGCTTGTCCTTCATCCTGTGAGCTGTCCCAAAAAGATGTCAGGTCGGCATCCCTATTCTGAGAGAGTCTGTTTCCTGGGAGCTCCAACTTCTGCTCTATGTCTTTCAGTAGGCTGAAAGGAAATCTTTTGCTAGAATGGCAATCTCTGTATTTTTCCAGCATCCCTGGATACCTTTCCCTCCTGAGATGACCCAGGAGCTGCCCGTGTGTGAGAGTAATGTTATTTTCTCCTCCCTGACTGGGAGTTGCTCCTGCAGGTGCAGGTCTGTAAATACGGAGGGTGAAGGAAGATGAGAAAATAAATTATTAGAGGAGAACTCAATTAGTGAAGATGACATTGAGGGAGAGAACGACAAGAAGATGTTTCTGAATTTGTAAATGTGTTTCCTGGATAATTGCATGTAAATAAATACGCAGATAGGCTGGTGGGAAGAGTAACCGGAAAGTGGTGAACTTAGTAATAATGTATTTTGAAAAGCTTGTGAGAGAAAGGCTCCCAATCTCCTGATGGAGGGGTTAGGGAGAACAAAAGCTCATTTGAAGATTAAGACTGACTCGGTTGAGTGATTTAAAAGTCAAACAGGATTTTGACACATTTATACCTGTTCTACAAATGCCAGTCAACATCCTTTTGAATGGAACGGATCATTGCGCTCGGGGTGACTCGCTAGCAATGATCGACGAGGGTGCAGCTGCTTTTTCTCCTTGAATGTCCATATATTGCCCTTTCATGGAATCTTGGATCAAAGGCTTTAAAAGTTATTATTTTCAAATAAATGTGAGGAAAGGAATTTTAAATTTTATTTAATATACCTTTCACGGGAATTTGTTAGCATTATGGATGTGGGGCAGTGGTTAAGAGGGTGGGTGCCGCTGGGACTGAGCTGTAAGGAATGTAGTCGTGTATTTGTTTCAGATGAAAATGGCCTGATGTTACAGATGCATTTCCCTTATTTGCAAGGCAGACAGGCTTGAGATTGAATTGGAATGCGAATCAGCAGTATTTTTCTAGACATCCTTAAAGTAAAGATTATCGGTCACCTTTTGCTCTAAGCAGCATCTTCTCAGTGGATGTTTAGTGGATTTTCATATCTTTAATTATTAGCTGAGTATTGGAAGCTGGTAAATCTTAATGACTTTTTTCCCCCCAAGTTCTTCTGAAATACCGTGTTGTTTATGTGTTATTTGTAATAAGGTCTTTGGGAGTTGGTGTCTAGTTGACTTCAACCTTTAACAGAGAATTCTATATGGTTCCCTTTTCCTGCCAATTTGATATACTCCTTAAAAATTTTCTGTTTGTATGTAGTGTATGTATTTATGGCCATAATTTATATTCTGCGGTCGTCTGGAAAAATGTAACAAGGGTACATTTAGAGAGGACTAAACAGCATTTCTTAGCTGGCAGTGGGCAGTGGAGTAAATTACTCTTCAGTATTAGACATTAATCTGTCTAATTGCTGCCTGAGTTTTCTACAGATGTTTTAGAGCAAGCTGATAAAATGTGCTCTGACACAAATGATTCTGTAAGAACAAAATATAATTGAGAGTTAAGAGAAGGGGTGTTGTTAATAATATTGAAATTCATTCCTTATCTTCTTCTTTTAATTACTTCAGGGGTGTAGTTATGTTAATTTTGCTTACGTAGATCAAACTAAGCGTTCAACTTTACTGCCAATATAATGTGAGTACTTAAAGCAGGTGGAGTTTGTAGCAAAAACAGCCGGTGAAGAAATTCTTTCCTGAACCTGCTGACAGATCTTATTTATTAACTGTTGCAGTAGAGTCATATAATAGTAATTTTGTAGCAGTAATAACTTTCTAGGAGGATTTCAAGTTAGGAATCTAATTCTCTGCTGTCAAATTACCTAGAACTAACAGTGAATCTGTATTATATGTCACGTATTGATACATTATTCAAACTGTCTTGGGAAAGTATAATTCTGGGTATAGTTTATAGTGGTAGCCTGTGTACCCAGCCTACGCAAATTTGACATGAGCAGAAAAAATTAAAAAGTCAGGGTTTTTTTCTGTAGGTTTTGGTGCTATGGCAGAGCTGCTGTATGAAAGAATATATGAATCTGCGTGTGAGAAGCTGGGCCCTTTCTCGGGTTACCTTAGGCATGACTGGAACATTAAGCACCTTGTATTAATCTTTTCATGATGATATTCACTGTAAAAAAAGCGTATTCTAGGATTTAGGTAGGATTCCTGTACCGATGCGGTGGCAAACTGCGTCCGCAGACAGATGGAGGTGGTTTCGTACTGATCCTCGTGCCTGATCACAGCTTACCTTGTGTGCGAGGAGAAAGTGGCAGCATTTAGTTGCACCTTTAAAAACAGAAAGTGCAGGAATGTGTTGCATTCTGGCAGTAACATTCAGAAATAAACAGGCCGGTAGAGTCTGGCCAAAAAATACTTGCACATGAAAGAGAGATTATATCTCACAATGCATTTCATTAGAGCCTTCTAGAGCCATTTTAAATGTTGGGTTTTCTCCCCAGATAATGTCTGTGAGCATGATTTTGGAGGGGAGTCATGGAAGTGGCCAGAATGGTGCTGGGCTGTGGTTCCACTCGGTTCCCAATTTTATATCCTGCAATTCTCATTTGCATGTCATCAGCAGGAGAAAGAGACAATGTGACCAGAATGGGAACTTATGTCTGAAATACTGTTCTTTGTGGTATTTCTGTCATTTGTCCAGGCACAGGAAACCAGAGTGGTGGTGTTACCTCACTACGTGTCTTTGCACTGGTTTTATTCTGGTGTGGCCACGATTTCCTGCCCGTCCTGTTCAGTATTGACGTGTGCTTGCTAAGGATGTCTCTGAAAAAGCTAAAAGAAGAAAGCATTTAGCCTCCATGACAGCTTGAGTTGTCTTGGTGCCGGCTCCCAAGGGAACTGCTTGTACCTGTAGTGGCGGATTGAAGCAGAGACTTGGAGAGGAAGAGTAATTCAAAATGGAAAGACAGAAATAGGGACCATAATGAAGCAGGTATAGGAGCTATGGTTGAGAAATGTTGTTTAAATTGCCCTCTTGAGTTTTCTCTTTAATAAAAATATTATTCTCTTTAATAAAAATATTTCCCTTTAATAAAGTTTTTTGTTTCATATTACTGGTGCTTTGTCTTAAAGAAAAAAAAATAGCTAATCTGTGTGTATGTTAGTAGAGCCGTGGAAACGTCAGCTCAGATCTTGGCATCTTTAAAATCTAAACAAAGCCAAGAAATCTTGGTGAGACTTGTTGGGGATTAATAGGAAAGAAACAGTGAATAACACAAAGCGTTATGGAGCTATTGTGAAGATTTTTGGAATGGCCATGGCCTGAAGCCTGAGGTTTGGTCAGTTCATTTTGTAGAAGATATTTTAGAGCTGGGGAAGACTTGAAACGGAGCACGACTTACGTAGAAAAGGAATGATAGAGTACAGAGGAGCTATGTAGCAGGGAAGGAGATGCATTTTAAAACCAGTTGTTTGGAAAAGAGTGAATGAAGCACGGATTTCAAGTGGAATGTACGTACATACCAGGTTTGTCTCTCAGCGTGATGCAATACGCCCTTTAAATCACTGCTGGAAGTAAGGTCATGCCGCTTCTCTTGTGTTCCTTAGTATCCCTGTTCATCTTCTTGCCTTGGCTCCATTCCTGGGAGGTGTTGCTGAGCTGGGGAGTTGCTTCACTCGTGTATTAAGGGGGGATTTGTTCATGGGCCTTGTGATCTCTAAAGGTTTACATGTTAAATGAATGTGTCGCACAGCTGGGCGACGGTGTTTATGAATATCGCTTTAATAGCAAGGGCCCAAAAGCCGAGAGCAGAGATTTTCCTCCTTTGTTTTCCTTGTGTGTGTTTATATAGCATAAAAGCTCTCTCTGGTAGCTGAGAAAATACGCCTTTTTTTGGAGTTGTGTTAAGACTATTCTGAAGTGGTTTCTGCAGTATTGTTTGCAGGATTTTGCCTTAAAAGCAATAAACTTTGGAAAAAGTGATATCTGTACTTAGTTGAGATTCAAGATACTCAATCTAGCTCGAAGACTCTGAACATTTAACTATTTTTTCATGTTTCAGACTCATTCTCGCTAAAGAAAAAAGCCTTTTTGATATGGGTGGTGATATAGCCAAGCGATTGCTGTATTTGCTGTAATGCATCTTGATGTCAGAACTGTTTCTCTGCAGAACTTGCCTGAGGACTTTTCAGACCATTGTTTCTTAATAGACATTGTTCCAGAGTATAATAAAGGTGAATCAGACATTTTGGCTATGTTAGCTACAGCAAGGGAGAGAATGTGCTGCTGTTTTAGGCTGGGACCAAAGAAGTGGGAATGTAACCAAAGTGGGTTCCTCAAGCCTTGAATTCTTGCAGCTCTGGAATAAGAGTTTGTGTCGAAGTGGGTTGTATGTATGGATGTTGAGTATAGGATGCAGTTACTGCTGTGGAGTGTGAAATTCTGCTCTACAAAGAAAATCTTTGCACCGCTGGTAACACTTCTGTGCTAATCCCCCTTCCAAAGGAGGAAGAGACTGTTAGAGTAATGTAAGAGTTAGTGGTGGTGCCACAGCAGAAAGGAGTGATAAGTAAGGGTAAGGCTTGGGTCACCCTACTCTCACCAGCAAATCTGCTCCATGGCTTTAGAGAGAGAACAAGTGTGAGTGGGTGTGAATTATTTCTTGGCTGGTTTTTGCAGGTCAATTATTTCGATGCTGTAGACTTCAGAAGAAAAGCAGGCCAGTTATTTTTGTTGTTTCTTCTTGTTTTCCTTGGTTGTGCATGCTCATCAATGCCAAGAAATGGACAGGATTTGGGATTTGCCTCAGTGAATGACGACATAAATTACTGATGACTATACGTGCCCGTCGCAATCATTTACGTTCCAAATGCAGGGGGAAAGGTACATTCCTTCTCTTTCCATCTCTAGGAGGCATTTAGATTTCCTCCATATGACCGACTATAGGTAGTATCTAAAAAAGCAATTTGTTTTCATAGTTACGCAACTTTATGAAGAAATCTCATCCCTCACTGCCAAAGTTTTATTAAAACTAAATGGGGGAGGGTGTAAAGGCTTTTTCTAAAACCCCAAACCAACACTGCAGTATTCAGCTCTGCTGTGTTATCACTGACTTTGATACATGTTTTCTGATACTCCTTGACTCTATCCATGAGTCATGGACAGAGCATTTCCTTTCCCAGAATGAAAGAGAGCAGTGTCCCCAAGCATTCTGGTGCTGGAGGGACTCAGAAAAGCACTGGAACTGCAGCATCACCACCACCCATCTCCACTTGGCTCTCTGTGAAACCAGGGAAAGGACTGTGCAGAAAAGGAGGCGGGAGGGGCGTGTGACACACTGAGCAGGGCAAAGCAAATTGCGGGTCCGGTTTTTCCAATGCTCCTGTACCAGCCAGCTGAAGTGACTAAGGCACTTCAAAGCCAAAGTCGAGGCTCCTGAGGCCAACGTAATGTTTTGGTTTGCAAATGGGATAAGTTAAGAGGGTACTTGGTATTCAAAGCTGACTTCTTAAGCCATGGTAATGTAGTTTTCAGGAGTCACATTGAAAGTAACTCAGTCTTGGATTTGGGAAGTGCTCAGCTCACACTGGGTCTCTCACTAGGAATATTTTCTGCCTGCTACTGTTTATCTCCTGAAGGCTTTGTGGACTTCGTTCTCTGTGATCCCCTTTGTGGACCCCTAACAGCATGCTTTAAGGTTAGCTGGTTTCTCCTGTTAAAGAGAATATCACTGGGCTTTCAGTTCTCACTTGCGTCAAGCTGAGGAACCACTGTTGTTTTTGCCAGAACTGTAGCTCTTTATATCCCCATTTTTGCTGCCGGCTGTGGGATGAAACCAGAAACTCCTGATTGTTGTTAGCTGAGGAGGACAGTATGGAGTGGAGCTTGTGTATACAACACTGAATTCTTTTGAAGCCTGCTATGTGCTGTAATTTCAAATGTACTTGTACAATGGCTTCATTTATAACTCATAGTTTAAACACATTGTCTGAAGTAGTGAGGCCTGTGGTAAATATCACTTATATACATCATGAAAGGTAAAAGGTGTATAAATAAGCCCTTTCCTTCAAGCACTTATTCAACTGTGTGTTCCCCTGTTGGAAGGTTTGAAGAAGTGACTCAAAGCAGAATATCCACTTCTGCCAACTCCCAGTTTTCCTGCGTGGAATAGTTAGCCAGCTATCAAATAAACGAGAGTCAAGCAAAATGCTCTCACTTAAATCCCCTTGTCTTTGCTGCATTGCACTCGGGATCCAAGATCTGGTCTGTAGTGTTAGCAGACTGTCAACAACGCAAAAAAAGACTGTTCTTTTTATTGTGTGGATTCACAGAGGAAAAGTCCTTTTAAAGGTATGGTATTTCTTTCTGTCTTGCCTCTTGGTTTAACCCAAAACTCAGGTTGTTTGTGTATGTTAAACCTTAGCGCTACCGATTTTGCTGAGTACCGGAAATGTTTGAAAGAGAACTGCAACTGTATAGTATGTTTGATTGACTTTTTATAAGGACATGTACTTCTCCCTGAGAAAGCTGTCTGTAGGATGTTACTTTTGTTTCATTCAACTGCAGGTAATTCTGTCTTCTGGCAATATGAAAACAAATAAATTCAAATAAAGTATTCAACGCACTTGTAATACTTCTGTTGAAAAGAACCAAGACTCCTCTTTTACCCTCTCTCTCCTTTAAAGGTTAATTCCTCCCCGTCCTCAACCCTGTTTAATTTTTCCAGCTTCTTCCCCTATCTGCGCTTGCTTCTCTCTCCTGACAAGTGTTTTTGTCTTCACATATTTCCAAGTTGTTTCCACATGGTGTATTTACAAAGAGGAAAATAGGCTGGGAAGAAGAGCAGTGTTTGAGTACTTGAGTTCTGGTTGCACTTTCTGAAGGAACAAAGAAAAGATTGTGACATTCTTGGTTTGTTCTGTAGAAGCTGGTTAAGGAGGTTTGAAGCAGATATTTTACATCCTCGGGAGTTATTTTATCTCCTCAGAGGGTGCTGCTAAAGCAGCACAGTGACAGCTGTTGAGGTGCCTCCTTACGTTGGAGCAACGGAAGTTCCCTGTGGAACAGGGCCTACGCACGTGTCCTTTCAGAGAAAAGTTACATGAAGTAAACTTGTGAAAAATGAATCCAGTTTCCAGCGAAAATTAAAAGAAACCAAAAAGACAGCAGGGAGAAGAGGGAATCTTTACCGGTCTGTTCTGGAGCCATCTCCAGCAGGCCCTGGCTCTTCCCAGGTGCTTCTCGGCCTCCTTCTTTTCGTGCCTGACATAACATTAGCAGTAATGGTGGTGTGTGGACGCAGGGATATAAATGTGACCTTTGGGATAAAGCTGTGCTGTAAATGACACGCTTGAATTTTAGCAATTTCATCCTTAAATTTGTTGGAGTCCCAGGATGGTTTGGGTCGAAAGGGACCTTAAAGCTCATCTCATTCCAACTCCCTGCCATGGGCA
>VYZQ01002913.1:67239-95506 GCA_013400655.1 Mystacornis crossleyi | reverse complement strand
TTTTTTTTCATAATTCCATTGATGTCTGGATGCTTTCCCATAGTTATTTAGAGTGATGATCATGAAGAAACTGTTGCCAACTTAAAATATGGTAGAGTGGATGCTTGCTTAATACTGTTGAAAATCAGCCAAGACCTATCTAATTCTGGACTGGGTTGTTATGTTGTATGGTTTTATTTGTGGAATTCTTGATTTATCAATGGTCTACGTTCCTGTGTAATGAACAGTATAAGTACAGTCATTATGTGTGGTAACATATGATTCAAATCCTACTTTTAATTAGAGAATATGAGGTTAAGAAGACAAACTCTTTGTCAAGATGGAAACACGAGACTTGTTTTCCAGATCAGTCCCCAGTAAAATTAGGTCAGTCATATTTACGTGACAATAATTTAAAGAACGTTGTCATTTTCCTGATCTTTGATTTGTTACATGACTGACATCATTCAAGCACACATTTTGCTTAAAAATGAATTTAGGCAAATTAGAACTGGAATCGAGACTATTTTTAGTCAGTATGTATTTTGTTTCCAACATATGTATGTGCAGAGAATTTAAACTGTGATTCGATTTGGTTTTAGAATACCATCCAAGCCTACTCAGTTTATCAGATGAATACCAGCTGGTGCATCTGACAGCCAAAACTAGAAAAATAGCCTCATTTAAAGATGGAAATCCCTATTCATGAGACCATTTCAGAGCCTTTGCTTTCCAGCAGGACTGGTTGAGCAGCATGTTCTGATCATTGGGGTAGTTTGGTTTTCAAGGACGGATAGTCATTGTGTTTAATGTCTGTGTATTAACATTCTGTTGATAAAAGTATGAGTAAGTTGCAAATTTCTCTGGGAAAATATAGTTAAACTGTTGAGATCAGGATACATGTGACCTGTGCAATGTTTGGTTCAGAGGCTTCAGATTCAATTAGCTTTGCAAAATAACTGTGAATTTCTGCCTCCTTGCTTGGATTGAGGGGAGAAAAAGGTTCCTTTGTTTACTCTAGGGTGAACAGAAAACTAGTCTTATTTTATTTAGCCTTTTACTTGGATGTTTCTCAGTACTTATGTTCAGTATTTTCAAATATAGGACGGGTGGTATTCAGCTCAAGATATCTCAAGAGACTTCTCAAACTTGTTGCTGTGAGATCAAATGTTCTGGTGTGATTTCGGACTATGTAGTCAAG
Organism: Mystacornis crossleyi; assembly: GCA_013400655.1. Classification (NCBI taxonomy): domain Eukaryota; kingdom Metazoa; phylum Chordata; class Aves; order Passeriformes; family Timaliidae; genus Mystacornis; species Mystacornis crossleyi. Next base: position 94,326 of record VYZQ01002913.1, on the reverse strand, counting down.
TTGCCATGGATGGCAGCTTTTCTGGTTTCTGCCTCGAATCTTAAAGCTTTAAGTCTTCTTTTCTTCATGGATTTTTAGATTGGCCAGAAAATATTGCAGCTACAATGTATGTTGTTGTACCTGAAAGTATTAATTCCTTCTATAGGCAGTTTTCTGTGTTAGAGTGACAGGAGGGTGCTTAATTCTGACAGCTGAAAGTGTTAATGATACTGGGATTTTTTTTCATAAACCATTCTTACCTGTTTTAGTAATTCCTACATTAGGTAGGAGCCCTTCTCGTGGGCAGTCACTCAGCCGGCTTTGATTTTATCCCTATTTTTGGTGCATTCATGCACGGGGATATTTAAAAATTGAGTTAATTTGCGTGCCGTATACTTATGGGTCGAATAAGAAAAGCTCTTTTAAAGAAATACTTGAATGTAGACGTGAAGGATGCCACCCATTAGAGGGGTGGCGTGTGCAACTTTTTGCAGTTAGAATGTGCAGCTTTTTGCTGTTTTACGCTTCAGTAGTTTTTAACGCATTCTTCTGCAGAAGAATTCGGTGGTTATTGCCTGCAGAGGTATATAAGCAAGACATTATTTGGGACTGCGGGATGACTGCTTTGTGTCTGAGTTACTTAACTACCTCCTGTCCCGAGTGTGTAGTTTTTAAGTGTTTGCTTACTTGGCTTTGTGACACTATTACTAACTTGTAGGTTTTAATAGCATTTCTTTGTTCTCTTACTCTGGAAAATACGTAATATCCGTTCATTCTCAACTGTCTGAGCAGTTCTGTCCATGGTGACTTCATTCAGAAATTGTCTGAGGCAGTGAAGAGGTCCCAAAATTAGAGAGTTATCAAAAATTATTTAAAGTGGATAATTTCTGTTAAGTGATGGATGTGAACGAACAGTAGTAGAGTAGAAGTGATGGACTTCTGGAACAGCACTGGAACAGTAAATATGCTATAAGAAACGTATAGTTGAATTGATACTGTTCTGGGCTGAGGATTGTTCAAAAGAAAAGGAATCAGCAGTTGGTTGCAGAGTCAGCGAAAGGAACCGTGGGCGAAGTGAGGTTTCCTGCTGTTCTGTGTCACAGGAGGGCTTTGTGACATTCTCAGTGGGCTTAGTTTCTGTTTGTGTTGCTCCTGACATAAATTCCCCGACGGTTGGCAAACAGCATTCATTATATTATTGTCGTTATGGTGGAACTCGGAAATATTCCTATTCCGTGGTCACGGTTTACGTTTGAAAACCCGGATGGCAACTTGGAGTCGTTAGCCGGCAGTTCTTAGCTGGATTTCATGAACAAAAATCCCACTTGCCAGCAATTGGCTTCGTGGGCAGAGGCAGAAGGAGTCTGAAGCCTGCGGCAGTTCAGCAGTTGGCAGGACAGTGCCCAGCAGGGACCGTGTTACCCAACACCCACCTTGTGCCTGGGACGGAAACCGGCAGAGCAAAGTGGTAACCGGTCAGTGACTGGTTTGGGAGGGGAGAGTTATGATGTTGGACTGTTACCTTCTCCCTGCCAAGTCTAACAGAACTTGGAAAAACAATGCTGATACAATAAGAAGAAAAGGAGTAGTTTTATAATAATAATTAAAAAAAAAAAGAAATATTATGACTTGCAGCCATATCACAGGCCAGAAGTTTTAACCCTCCAAACCTATAATTATCTTCAGAAACCCTGACTGAATGTTGCTTCCGATTGAAACATGCCAGTTGTGATTTGTGTGTTTAATCAAGAGGGAATAATTCGAAGTGATTCTCCCCCACCAAAGCTGTTTGTATATAAAGTGTCTAAATGTATTTGTTGTGATACAACATGTCAGAATTTATGACTTTCACACAGTTCAATAGCAGAATTTACAAATATAATCAGAGGGTTAAAGGCATTTGAAGAATAAAAGCACTTTAATGACATTCAGTTTTTATTGGCAACCCACTAATATCTGCTGCATTCACATAAAGATTTCTGATGTAATCCTGTGAGCAGATAAAAGCTCTGCTATTTAAAAGCTCCATGCAAAGCAGATTCAGTGGATCCGCTCGTGGAATGCAGATGCGGAGTTCCTGAGTAGATGATGGGCTGTAAGTGCCTGTCTGCAGCTCGCACAGCACAGGCCATTTCTGCTCTTTGTTTTACAGGGTATCACGTTAAGAGCTGTATTAAGGAGATAGATGGCAGCAAACTAAAACATTTATAAGGAGTTATTTTTAGTTATTCCATGAATGTTTTCCGTTTTCCAAAAATTGTAACGTTGCTGCTTTTGAAAGAAAAAATTTCTCTTTACTCACTCACCTGAGGTGTTTGCAAGTACCCAGATTTGGACCGTTTAAAAGAGTTGTGGAGCATGCCAAATAAATAATTTAATATTGTTTTTTTCTTTCGTCTATTTAGGATCTAAGAAATACAGGGTTTTTTTGAATTATAGAATCCCAGGATGGATTGGGGTGGAATGGACCTTCAGGTTCATCCAGTTCTGCACCCTACTGTAGGCAGCGACACCTTCCACTAGACCAAGTTGCTCCAAGCCCCATCCAACCTGGCCTTGGACATTTTCAGGCATGGGGCAGCCCCAGCTTCTTTGGGCATCCTGGTGTGCCAGGGCCTCACCACCCACACAGGGAACAATTTCTTCCTCATATCTGATCCAAACCTGCCCTCCTTCAGCTTAAGGCCGTTCTCCCCTTGTCCTGGCACTCCGTGCCCTTATGAAAACTCCCCCTCCAGGGACTTGAATCGTGTAAAGTAATATCTAGTAAAAGTCTTCCGTGACCTGAACCTCCTTGGGTTTAGGTTCCGGGCTGGTCTTGTGCTCTCTGTGGCTGGACACTCAGAAATTTGTAGCCGAGTCTTTCTGACCGGACGTTTTCTGCCAAAAGCTGAATGCTGGGCATTCAGGTGATTTGGGGCACAGGCGGTTTGCACGAGCCGGGAAGGGAATTTGAGGAAGGAGCATCCTCTCGCAGGGCAGTGGAATGCAGCTGGTGGGGCAGAGCCCAGGGCAGGGCTGTGTGGGACCCGGGGTCTCTGCAGAGGCTGTGGGACATTCCTCCTGTCACAGTGATACGCGTTAGTGCTGCAGGGTGAGCTGCCTTTGGAGGTTTCCTTGCCTGACTGAGCGAAACCTCCCCGCTCCCGTGGAAGGACTCTGTTGATTACTGGCTCTTTAGTTGTTTTTCCAGAGAAATGAAAAATTGAAAGCAGGGAGGTAATTGGCAGCCCTGAGAAGTAAAATAGGGCTTTCCATTAATTTGTGGAATGTCTTACAGTTTTACGTACATAATTATTAATCTAAGGCCATAGGAGAAGTTGCTATTATGGTTTTGAGAGCACCATGAATCCCAAGTAAAGCTGTCAATTTCCTCTTGCAGGAGAACAAAAAACTCGACTGATGCGGTTGAACACTTACTCTGCTTTGCTTTAAACTTGCAAATACAAGGTGGCCTCGATTTACTTGGATTCTTTTTGTTTGTTTGATGACAAATGAGATGTGTCTGTCTTTCCTTCTACTTGCTGGTTCTCAAATGCCTTTTCTAAAGCAATAGATTGGTGAAGGCTGTAATACAATATCATCAGCACAAATAAAACACAGGCTAGGAGTAAAATAGCTGCTCCTGTCTTTTTCAGTAAGTGGCAAGATATATTTCTTGTGACTTTTCGTTGATGAGCTTCTTGTAAGTACGTGATGACAGAGCAAAGGGCCAAGTACTGAACCCTTGATTTAGTGCTGGATCCCTCTTGGGAGTAACGCTTGTGTAAGGATTGAGTTTTTAAGAAAACACAGTGGGGAGGTTGCAGGGTTTTAGCAGGAGAATTTGGTAGGATGAAGGGAAATATACTTGTTAAATCATGTACTATATGATGTGTGTCAAAAGGAAGTTTATCTGCTTTTCTTCGCCTCCCATTTGAAAAGTGGTGAGAAGGAAGAGGCAAGTGACCAAAATGAGTACTGATTAACAGCGATTTAAAAGCAGAAACATTCACTTTTTAAATGTAACGATAAAGAGTAGGGTGTGCCTGATGCTTACACAGTAATACTTCGGAAGAGTTGTGGGTTTATTCCTGGGATGGGATTATTGTAGCTCTCCGTGTGCATCTGGACGGGATGGGGCACAGAGGGTGCTGAGGAGACGCTACTAAATTCTGTTGGGTTTCTTTATGTTTTTCAGGACTTGCAGTGAATGGATTAGGACACTTTTTGCTAGAGATTTAACTCATCTAAAGCTATCAAGGTAGGAGAATTTTTTCTTTCTACAATCCCATGTGTGCTTTGCAGGTGTGACTTATTTGTTTAAATGGAATTGCGGTTGTCTTCTGTTGTTTCGTTGTTAATGCGTGATCGCCTGAAATTGAACAGGGGCACTGTCTTTCTGTAACAGTTTTACCAATTCTTAACCTGATTGTATTAGAGAAAAAGATGTAAGAGCTTTCACGTAGTCGTGTTTGATCATTCTCTTTTCCTGCTGGAGGTAGGAAAGAGAATGGATGTAATAAAACAGTATGTGGGATTTCATATTATTTATTGAGTTCATTTTAACTGCTAACTGAAATATTGATACTTTTTTGTAAACGCAATGTGTAATAGTGACACTGCATTCTGTAATAATGTACTTCGGTGCCTTAATTTTTCAAGGTTTTTTAAAATACAAAATCCAAAATATTCCATGTTCTGAGAAAATCTCCAGTGCTTGCCAATGGGTTGAACTCCAGTTTCATATTAAGTGTTACTGAGACTTGAGCAAGTTTGCAGAACAGGCTTACAGCAGCTCCTTAATTAGGTCTGTATTTGAAGATGTATTTTTGATTATTTAAAAATGAAGACATTGATTACAGTTTCCTTTAATCTCTTGGAATAGACGAGTGCTATAACGTTTTCTGACTTTATGCATTGCCCTTTTTTTTGTTTTCATTTTCTGTTGTACCAGTTAACCTTCAAAAGTAACTTCAGATTGGTAGGAGCCTCAAGCAGAACATCCAGGATGGAGCTGGTGTGATTCTGAGTGACAAGTTTTTGACTGCTCCATGTCACAGCCAAAAGCTGAAATGCAAAAAGCTCTCTGCATTTCAGTCTTGTGGTGGTTTGGGGCAGAATCAGGATGGTGGATCCTGGCACAGTGAAGTTTGTTGATTCAGCACAGGAAGGACTTGGAGCTGTTGGAGAGAGTCCAGAGGAGGCATCAAAACGATCAGAGGGATGGAGGAGCTCTGCTGTGAGGAAAGGCTGGGAGAATTGGGACTGTTCAGAAAACAGAAGACTCTGGGGTGACCTGATAGCAGCCTTTCGATACCTGAAAGGAGCCTGCAAGAAAGATGGACAGAGACTATTTACAAGGGCCTGGAGTGACAGGACAAGGAGGAATGGCTTCAGTGACAGAGAATAGGTTTGATTAGATATGAGAAAGAAATTGTTCCCTCTGAGGGTGGGGAGGGCCTGGCACAGGGTGCCCGGAGAAGCTGTGGCTGCCCCATCCCTGGAAGTGTCCAAGGCCAGGTTAGACGGGGCTCGGAGCAACCCGGTCTAGCGGAAGGTGTCCCTGCCCATGGCAGGGGGTGGGAGCGGATGAACTTGAAGGTCCATTCCACTCTGGGCCATTCTGTGATTCCAGCTGTAAGGAAGTGCCCTAAAATTCCTTCCAAGGCAGTTTAACAAGACTCAGCTTGTGCAGAACTGTACCACATTTTCTTTCAAGCTCAAATACCTGTTCACATGGTTGTTGATGGAGGCAGCTACTAATAATATTTAAAATCAAAGCAATAATTTTAACTGTTATGAGCAAGACAGAAGACACTAAAAGCACCACAGATGAATTGATGAAAGTGAGGTGATGGCTTTTGTAACTTTTGGTTATAATTTTTCTCCAAGGCTGGATAATTGACATTGTATATGGAGAACTGAAGTGTCCTTTGGGAATTCAGTCTGTGTCATTGATCTAGAATTAGAAACCAGGTTACGCAAAATGACAAAGCCTGGTTCAGAATTAAATTTCCTAGATGTCAAGGTCATCGTATTTTTCACGTTGAGGAGAGAACTGACTTCTGACTTTCTCCCGGCGAGTGACTGCATTCTTTCTGCAGTGTTTCTGATCTCGTTTTAAATAGGTGTTAAATTTCAGCACTCAAATAAAAAGTATCGCTGGAGAAATCTTTGTCCTAGAAAAGTGAATTCAAATGTTGACTGAAAAGCTGCAGTTACAAAGTCTATTAGTTAGTATTCTGTGGTTGGCACGATTATCTGTTGAGGATTGTTATTGCTTGAGAGCAGTGAGTTTCTCTGGATTCAGAGTGAGTCATAAGCTGTCTGTCAGTGCCGTCTCTCTGAGAGCAGTCGTGCTTTTATTCTCGATTGTCCTTACTCGATGTATGACTGTGATCCAGACAAAAGGAAAAACAATCTCCTGTTAGCAGAGAACGGGAAGCTCGGGCCTGCACAGAGCACGTGTATGTTGAGGGATTGAGCATTGCACCTTCCTGGTGGTGTCCTTCTGCCTCACAGCTCCAACAGCTTCACCCTCCGGAGGTGCTGTTTTCCAAGCATAGCACCAAAATGAGCTGTTCCTCCGCTAAATTGTGTGGGTTTCCATAATAATACGGTGCTTGTGTCCTTCCTCCCGGGCTGTGACTGTGTAAAAATTACCTCTGAACATAAGTGCCACAGACTTCGAGTGAACATAATCACCACAGACTCCTCAAGAAGTATGTTTGACCACATTCACCTTAGGGCTGTTGTTGGGAACTTCACAAACATGGGAATATTACTTCGTTATGCTCTCAGAACTGCTTTTTAACTGGAGCATTAACAGCTGCTTTGTTTGATAAAATAAAAGCAGAGATTGAGGCCAACCTCCTGCTTCCTTGTGAAACGTTGCGTTGACCTGCTGCCTACGTTTTTCCAGTGGGAATACTGTTAGGTGTTTTATGGATGTATTTTTATGTATCTCCGTCAAAGACAGTTGGAGAAGCAAAGACAATGGGGTGGTATCAGGAGGACAGGAGAGAGCAGAAGCGCAGGGGCTCTTGGATTATGGGAGTCAGCGCAGGGTCTGTAGGAAAGGCAGTCCAGAGGCCTCCCAAGTATTTTGTTTAAGAGTGGATTGGCAGATTGGCCTTCACATCAGGCCCCCCCGTGGTAGTTATTAGTGGTCAGGCTTTTGTGAGGGAGCATAACATCAAACACTTAATTTTGTTGTTCTAAAGCCTATTAGAGAACTCTGTTTAATAAACTCTTAATTGCTTAAAGACCTCTAATGGGTAGGGTTTAGTGCTTTTAATACCTTTCTTGTTTTCCTATTTCCAAATAATCCTGGAAGTTCTTGGCAAGATTGCTAGGTCACAACAATGCTGTTTTCATTTGTAAAGTTCCTGGAAATATTTAATCTCTAAATTCTGCTCCTGTGTGTTTAAATGGGCACGGGCCAAGCTTATAAAGATACATTTCCTTTGACTTCAGTGTTGTTGTAATCAGTTATTCCCACCCCTGTGAGTCAGAGTGTTCTGGGAGGCAGAGTTTAATGGATTTGATAGTCGTGGAGTTCATGGAGCTTCTGCCATTTCCTGACAGTTCTCAGTGATGGCTGTGGCCATCCCAGTCTGCGCGTGAGCATCGCAGTACGGCTTAAGCGTTCTTTAGTCTTTGTCATCAGACTGTCTCTCAAAACATCCTCTGGAATTTCAGGGCAATTTAAAATAAGAGTTCGAGTTAAACTTTGAATAATTAATTCGAGGAGCATGAGAAGTTTCAGTCTGACAGCAGTTACAGGCAAATGTGGAACACATCTGTGTACAATATCTGTAGAGTAAATGCTTGAAAGTCAAGCTCCGTTGTGTGTTTTGTTTTCATTTTTCGATTTATTTCATCTTGTGATAATTAGTTTTATAAATCTGTCACTTGTGTGGAAAAGTCCTCGTTACCTTTTCCTTCCTGAAGCTAGAATGCTCTTTGAAAATGGGTCACTAATTTAGGAAAAGTTAGATTTTTTTGTTGTTGTTCACAGAATGTTCGTTTCGGCTTTACATGTTGTTAAATCCTGAAAGCTGACACTCAGAAAATTCCTTTTTATGGCATCTTAATATAGGATATCTGTTACACACACTTGTTAATTTCTACTGTAGTGAGTTCAGCTTCCCTTATGAAAACAGCTACTCTTGTGCTACCAGGAACCTTTGAAAGAGAATGTTTTATGAGTAACAAGCTTTTCTGTTACTTTGCATAACTGAGTGTGTTCTCTGTCAAAGGACTTTTGGGGATTTTTTTGAAAATCACCCTTTTAAAAAATTTTGCTTTCCATTGTTCCTTTGGGGAATTCAGGGAATGTGTACTGAAGGAATGTGATGCCTCAGGATCTTCTGAGATGGACAGAAGCCAATAAATAAAGGAATAAGCAGCGAGATTCTCATTGGAAAATGTGCTTTAATCGAAGTTTGCAAATACTTCTACTTTATAACATTATAATTATTTATGACACTATTATTATTTACAATATTATGTTTGCATCTATTAACATAATGGACTGAGACTTTTTGGCTCCATAGTGTTCATAAACTTCTGCTGAATATTTAGAACATTCTGGAAGTAAATTCCGGCTTAATTTGCTGCTGCCTGACCCGGACAGTGAGTTAATGGGATCTCATGAGCTGGCACAGGCTTGTACTTCACTTTTAAACTACAAATTAATATCTGAAGAGGCAGCTGACAGAACTGTTGAACCACCTCCAATTTGGCAAGATGGTATTTTTGTTTGTTTGTTTTTGGTGGGGTTTTTTAGTTTGTTTTGTTGTTCTTGTTGTCTTTTTTATCCATTCAGTTAAAGCTCTGCAGTGGCCGCACTCTGGCTGTGCTGCTGAAACCTGTGAGCATCACTGCTGCCCGGGAAGCCTGGCTGTGCTGTCTCCCGGCTGAGACTGGAAATACGTCTGGTGATCCCGGACACTCTTTTATCTTTAGCAACACTCAGACAACATTTTTTTCCCCCCGAGACATATACAGCAAGGAAAACACAGGGATAATGTTTCTGTTTCTTTTAAAGTGTTTGTTTTTAAGACCAAAATGTTTACAGTAATTTTATTTCCTACAATCAGTTTTTGCAGTGCTTTGTCCCTTTACATAGGTATTTTCACTATGGAGGTGAGGAAGGAACTGAACGCCTAAAGGGGAAATCAAATCCTTAAGAGATGCGCATTGCACACATGACTTAGGATGCATTCCCTTCCTCCTTTTGTAGTTAGAAACTTGTCTTCTTAGAAAAAACACAGAATTCCAATCCTAAGATATACATTTAATAGCTTCTCACGCTGACGTGCACAAAATGTGCCAGCAATGTCTGTACGAATCGTTGGACATCAAACACTCTTTTGAACAAGAGCTTAGCTTTGCTAATCAGCTTTACGTAAAATGAAATTTTATTTTTAGTGAGGTGATCAGAGAGGAGGAGAATACAGGGATCTGGTTGTTCTACTGGTGGTATATAGCAAAAAAATTTGCTTTGATTTTGTAATTCTGTGTCTGACAGACAATATCTCTCTGTAAAGAAAGAAGCAAAACTGTCTTCTGTGGGCTGTAATAATGTGTAGCCACCCAAAACATGAGGTGGCTTTTGCAGCCTGTCTACAAGCTCTGTCTTAAAATTAAGAAAACACTGAAATGGGCCTTAGTCATCCCCAAGGACCGAGGTATCGCAGACTTATTCAAGCTTAGCATTTGGTGTGAGTTTGTGGCTTGCAGAGCTCAGTTGTAGCTCAGCAGTGGTGGCGCAGCTCCGCTCGGTTCTCTCTGCGGTGCAAGCCACCGTGAGGAAAGTCCCTAAACAATTGTCTGTGTGCCCAGATGGAATTTTTTTTTGATAGTCATGTAACAGTGGGACGCTCCGAAGGGGACCTAAGCCTCGTCTGGGAGCCTTGGGAATGAGCCTGAACACCAGCTCCTTGTGTTTTGGTGGCAGAAGGGTGCCAGGTGATGCTCAAGTGATTCATAAATGCAGAGGAGATACTGATTCCGCATTTTCTCTTTAACGCTCATCCATGCATGCCTACGGACTCCCAAATCTGTTTGTGGGATCTGGTAGGTGAGTGGGAACTTGTGTCAGGAAAGGCTGAAGTCTCTGTCATCCCTGTGCTTACTGGGGCTTGGGATGCGTGTGCTTTGAGCTGCTGCCCTGGAATGCTGGCGTCCCTCAGTAAGTGCGTAAATCATATTGAAAGGACTTTCAGCAGTTTTAAATATACATATAAAGTTCTTTGAACTGGGCATTATTGTATTATTAGACTTGAAAGTATCAGACAAATGTAAAGAAACACAAGATGTCATTTACAGAGCATCCTCCAAGAGGAACCGAATATTGTTACAGGAGAAAAATTCATTATTTATTTCTACAAGATGAATGTGTTACCTTGTAACTATGGAATACAATGTGTACAATAGAAAGAAAATTGTGGTTTATTATATGTACTGATCAAAGACTCTTTACAATTCTTTTGGTCTGGTTTGAGCTGCTTTTGTTGTAGGTGTTTTGATGCTTTGCATGCTTTAATAAATGGCTGTTCCCCAGCACAGGCTGTCAGTGTGCCTGGTGATCCCAGACGCTCTTTTATCTTCAGCAACACTCAGGCAACCTTTCCCCCCCGCCCCGCCCCGAGACGTACACAGCAAGGAAAATATAGGGATAATGTTTCTGTTTGATTTTTTGTATCAGTTACTCTGGGTTTCAGTGACTTGCCTCCTCATGACAATTTATTCAACTCCCAGGAGAATTTGACAGTCAACCAGCCCAGGAGCTGCAGAGCATCTGGAATCGTGGTCGGTGTTGGCAGGATTGATTTTCTGAGCGATAGGGAGGGCAGCAGCTCCGTCTGATGGGTTTGGCTTTAATAGTGATGGGAAATGGAGGCAGTTTGCTAAATGCTATGTCTTTCCCGCTTCAGCGTGATGATAAATTATTTGGCAAAATAGGTTAGTTCTGCCAGCAGCACTGGAATTGTGTTGTCCTGGAAGAATAAAGCCTGGATAACTGAAAGCAAACTGGTAGGCTTTATATGGATGTTGTTGTTGGGACTTGTATTGGCAAAATAGTTTTTCATCATTTTATCTTGGTTTTAGCGCTTCTTTACCTCTTCTCCATAGTGGCTTCCTGTTGTCCAAATGGGAGCGCTGATTTCGTATGTCTGTTGTTCTGCTTTCCGCAGTGTTTGGAATAAACCAAGTGGAACAGGATCACCATGTTTCGAAACAGTCTCAAGATGCTTCTTACAGGAGGGAAGTCAAACCGCAAAAACAGGTCCAGCGGTAAGTAATCGTCACCTCCTCGTGCATGTGGAATACTGGCACTTTTGAAACCATTCCTTTTATGTGTGTTTTGGTCTTAGCAGGGCTTTCTTCTTGTTAATAAACAGATGTACTCAGTTGATGATCTTGTAGACCCCAAACATTATTATACTTCATTTTACTATTGTGCTATACTTTTAATTTGAAACTATTCGTATATTTATTTTAAAACGTATGTAAACCATTATCTGGTTTTATTGGGGAGATAAGATATAGGGAAAACCAAATAAGAGTTCTACATAATGTTGTAGTAAACAAACATCAAGGTTCATGTTTCATTTATGGAAAGTAAGAAAATTTTTTTTCTTCTGAAATGTCTGTGCTATCTGGTGGCAGTGAACCCTGCCTTATTACAGCCAAAACTTGTGAGACCAGCAGCAATTTCTTTTAAGCTTTTCTTTTTAAACAGGAGGGAGAGAGAGGAGTGGGAATAGTTGAAATTAAAGGAAAAGTTGCCCAAATCTAGTCATCATTTCTGTGAGTTTTGTTTTTCCGCCGTCCCAGGAAAGGAGTTTACAGTTAATACTGGTTCATGTGGCTTGGCCTGTTTCATCTATGACAGAGACTGGGGGAGGTTGTAATTGTAAAACAGAACATTACAAAAATACTGATAGGCTTTAAAAACGTTTCTATTTAATTTTCGCAGTTATTTCCAAAAGTGGAGTCTTGGCAGGATAAGAGCTTTTAATTAGATCTATCATCTGGCAGCACATTTTAAATATTTTTGGATACAGTGTCTATTTGTGCTCGTGCATCTGTGTTAATATGTTATGGATGTTCATACGGATGTTCCTTGGGAAACCGCCGGTGAGGATGAGGAGACGCAGTGGAGGCAAAGGCAGTGGGAAAACAGGCTGTTTTCCCTGGATTTAAGCAAGTTGTTCTGTATTTTTCACACTGCCAGAAATCGGCCATTTTTAGTATCTTCCTGCCCATGTGGTATTTGGGAAAGGAGAGCTTTAGGGCTTTGCTGTGGGCCAGCACTGATGCCTTAGGCCTTAGACATCAGCGGTCTCTTACTCCGGTGTCTGGTGTCTGGGGCGTTGGTCGATCCTGAAGGCACTTGTCCTGGGAAGTTCAAGCGTGCGTCGTGGTGGTGTACTTGGTGGGGATCTCAAAGCAGATGAAAGTCTGTTTTGGAAAGGCACCGTAGGAATTGAGGCCTGCGGTGGTGGCTATTCATCGCTTTTAGGGAGGAGATTTCCTTTCCGTAGGAACTCCTCGGTCTCTTGTAGCAGGAGCGGTTAGTGTGAGGGAGGTACCTGCATGAAAAGACAGGTTTGAAGAAGACACGTGAGCAGATGGCTCCATCCTGTTGTGATTTGTGTCACGTTTACTGTCTGAGAGTACAAGTCCTTTGATGATGCCTTTGGAAAACCGTGCAGAGACAAATCACCTTACGTTGTGATTTCTGTACAAAGCCCTCTCTTTGTCAGATGTGCTGCTAACAGGCCCTAGTATTCCTTTTGGCTTATCTCCCAGAAGCAAGAGTAAGGATCTTGTATATGCCAAGCTCTGCAAATACGTGTTTCTTCTTTTGTGAATGAAAAATGTCAATTCTGAAGTACCGTGATTCGGCAGTCTGGTTTTGGGCAAAGCAGAAGAGTTGGGTTTTCTTATTCATATATTGAAGAATAATATGACAGAATTGAATTGATGAGGTTCTCTCTAGTGCCTAGTGAGTGTACTGTATGTTTAATTTAATGCAATTCTGCCCTTGAAATAAGTTGCTTTATTGAGAAGTTCCCTTTGGCATTCTTCAGGGCAAGCGAGGAAATTGGAAAATGAGATGATCAGGTGTGTTATATTGTTTGTGACTAAGTGACAGACATCCCTGCACTGCAAAATAATTTTTCAGGTAATTGTTAATCTCCCAAACTCTGACATGACATTATTCATTGGTGCCTAGATTTTTAAAAAAAAAATATATTTAAGTGTGTAGTTCTTTGCAATACAGTAAGGAAAAAAAAAATCAGTAAATCTTCTGTGTACATTTCTGTGTCGCATGCAGTATCGTAAGTGTGAAACTTGCTGTATTTATTTGCTTTGCAGTTCTGGCAAACTACGAATTTGATACTTTGAAAGCAGATTAAAAAAGGAGAGAATTTACCTAATAATACACAAAAGGCATTTGTCACCCTGTCACTGACAGGGTCTTAGTGAATCCTCCCACCCCCTTGAATAAATCCCAGAATAGTTTGGGGTGGAAGGGAACTTATATGTCTGGTCCCATCCTCCTGCCATGGGCAGGGACACCTTCCACTATCCTAGGTTGCTCCAAGCCCCATCCAAGCTGGCCTGGGACCCTCCAGGGATGGGGCAGGCACAGCTGCTCTGGGCAACCTGTGCCACACGAGTACTCTAAAATCTGGGTATCTGAGGCATGCAGTCCTTAGCCCAAAGGGTATGTTTTTCTCTTCTGAGTTAGTTAGGAATTACATCTTGCTTGTTCTTAGCTGTAAAATGCACAGTTTTTACCTGGAGCTTCCCAGCCAGGAGCCTGCCTGTCATTCAGAACATTTTTGGTGCAGGGTTTTTTAAAACCTCTTCTTCTTTCCTGATTCACAGAAGACCCAATTACTTCTCACTTCCAATGTATTTATAGGGCTTTTTGGAAACTGCCACTTTATATTTTAATTCCAGGACTGAAAGGGCCCCTGTCAAATGCTCTTCTCCTTTGATACCTGCCTTTCGAAGATAAAAGGCATTTCTGTGAAGGTCTCATTTCTGCTGGGCCGGATCTCTGTGCCGTTTCTCATCTATCTGATCTCCTGTGGAAGTCTAAGGATAACTTTTACCCAGAAGAGTGTGAGAGTCCCAATTGCTTTTTCGGTTTCGTTTCTGAAAGAAATTGCTGAGTGATGAGATCCAGCTGGTGGGGTCCTATCGATGTTGAGTAACTTAATTTAGGAAAGTGTTAGAAGTGAGGTATTAAAAGACCCATCATGTATTATGGTCCTGAATACTGATTGTATCCACATGTTCAAGGTATTCCATCCAACTAATAATTCGGATCCTGTTCTTCCACAAAGGTGGCTGGTTTTTCATAAATCCATTTTTAAACAAGGCTTGAGTGTGTTGACAAGTCCTCTGACCACAGTAAGGTTTCTCCTTGAGTTTATTTAACCGTGAACTGACCTTTCCTGAAAGTTTGTTTTGCGTTTATGTAATTCAGCGTTTTCATTCTGAAAAAAGCAGCGTATCGGTAAGATGCATATGTACAGAGGCATCCTGTTTGGTTCTTAGTATTCTGATGTATTAGATCTTGTTCATGTACCAGGCTCTCTTCCCAGATGAATACAAGATGTTTGGACAATGAAGCTTCTGCTTCTCTCCTGTACTACTATTGTAGAGGGAATTTTAGTAGGCTATATTAGACTTACATGTATTTATTTCCTTCTGATTCACAAATATTTACTTTTTAAATAATAACACCACAGATGTTAACCTAACTTGCTTTATAGCTTATAAATAAAACAGGTCCGTGCAGTCCCTTGCTGTGCTTACAAGTTTTTTTATTAACTGACTCACCCATTCCACTGTTTATCAGCCCATATGGTCTTATGCTCCTGTGTGAGCTCTGAGGGGAGCAGGGGTTCATCCGGCTCTGTCAGACAAGATTTTCACTCGTGTGACCATCACCAACTCTAAGAACACGTGCGGAGCAGAAGGTCCCCCCTGAGCCTCCTTTTCTCCAGGCTGAGTCCCCCCAGCTCCCTCAGCCACTCCTGGTGCTCCAGCCCCTTCCCCAGCTCTGTTCCCTCTCTGGACGTGGTCCTTCTTGTAGTGAGGGCCCCAGAACGCAGAACACAGGACTCGTATTTTGGATACGTGTGAGATTTTGTGGCGTTTCTCCCGTTTACTGACAGATTTGTGATGAAGTATTGGTGCTTTACTGGGGCTGAGCCAGTAGAGGGAGCAGGAGTTTTCCATGAAATCCCACCGAAATTCCTGTGCTGATGTGCAATGGAGATAAAGTTACATCTTCCCACATCAAATGACCTTGTCTTCGCTTATTCAACCTAAAAAAAGTATTCTCATAGGCAATTCAAAGGGAATATACACACTAGCATCAAAAGGAGATAATATCAATTTGAGGGATTTGTTCAGCCAAACTGTTGGGGAAGTGGAATGTCCTTTCCAGAATGTCTGAGGAAACCTTAAGGATTTGTATGTCTGTAATAGTTTAAAAATCCAATCGAATCTTTTAAGAAAAGAAGGTTTATGTCAGTGACTTCAACAATGTCATCTGGAAAATCAGTGAGAAATCACTGAGATGTCTAATAACTGAGATGTCTAGTAACTTGAGGGTTCTCTGCTGGAAGAGGCCTGCCCCCAGGAACAAACTTGGATTCCTTCCCTTAAAGCGGGGTTTAAACAAAATCAGTAATCTAATCTATTGAAGTGGATTTTTGGATTTTATAAAAGCAAACTAAAAG
This sequence comes from Mystacornis crossleyi, assembly GCA_013400655.1. Classification (NCBI taxonomy): domain Eukaryota; kingdom Metazoa; phylum Chordata; class Aves; order Passeriformes; family Timaliidae; genus Mystacornis; species Mystacornis crossleyi. The sequence goes on along the minus strand of VYZQ01002913.1, from coordinate 78,583 downwards.
TAATGTTTCTCACAATTCTAGAAACTTACTAAGTATTGAATGTTTCTTAATAAATAAATTGTTCTAGAAATATTCAACACGTGCATGTTGATTTTGCCATTTTACCTCAGTGTGCTGAATATATAATACGTTTTTTTTGTCATCAGAACTTGACCTGTTACAAAAATAAGCAGCGTCTTCATGTGCAGGAAAGAGAATTAAAATGCGGACAAGTCAAAGCTATATATAGCATCAGAGAATCACAGAATGGTTTGGGTTGGAAGGCACCTTAAAGCTCATCCTCTCCCACCCCCTGCCAAAGGCTGGGACGCCTTTCACTCGCCCAGGTTGCTCCAATGCCCGTCCAGCCTGGCCTCGGGCACTTCCAGGGATGGGGCAGCCACAGCTTCTCTGGGCACCCTGTGCCAGGGCCTCACCACACACCGCAGTTTCCTAAGTTCTCACAAGAAGAAAGGGACCTTATGGAGCAGGATATGAGACTGAATACTGATTCTGTGCTCCTTGAGCAGAACACTTCTGGATTTTGAACAGTTGTGTACCAGTTGTTCCTGTGTTCACTCATATAGTGTGGTAGGGGCATTCCCAGACAAAATGAAACAAACCCTACTGTACTTAGTGTCAGTTAACCAGCTCCATTTTCATCACACTCTCCTCAATATAATTAATCCCTGTTAGTCTTGACATGCCTTAACTTAAATCTCGACCCAAGATGTGAGATTTTTCCATATCACATTTTTCCCCAGTTCCTAAAGATAAATATTATTTATATTCGGTGTTACTTTTCCCTGGGAAGTGTTAGTGCATATTCGTGCAGTTGTTTATTATATTGACAGATGTTGAATCCGTATTGCTCCGTTTTAGGATTATACTCCAGGCATGAATAATATTTTTATTTTCGAGAGATTTTTATGATCAGCACTGTATATATGAAGTGACTGCTTTTCCAAGATGTGTGTTCCACTTGGTTCACATAAAGCGTTTCTTGGCTGCGGGAGGTACCTGTGCCAGGTGGGAGGGATGACTCTGGAATTCCATCATTACATTCTCTTTTCGGAGTTGCTGTTGCCCTCCGTTTTTCCTTTTTTTCCTTGAGGAAGAGTAAATGTAACTTACTAATACCTTTAATGGAAAAAATCATCTTTTCTTCGTGAGAGGATTGACTTTTAGGCTGCACCTTTTCAGGAGTTTCTCCTCTTCAGCCTCTTCTACTGCTCACACAAACTTCTCCTCTCAGCATGTCTGTGAGGACTATTTTTTTTAGTATCAGATATATTTTTAGATAACTCATGGATAATTTTTGCTAAAGCTTCCATCTATAACTGACCTATTTGAAGGAATTGTGGAAATTTTTGCTGCAAGATCTTTCTGAAGTGGAAGGATTTATGTTTCCTTTTATATAATTTTCTTTTTGAGAATGAGATCAGTATAGAAACCGACCCATATTCTCCTAGATACAAAAAACTGTCGAAACCTAAGCAAGTTAGGGACATGATTTTATTAGAAGCTTTGATAAGGTGTCCAGATCTCGGCAGAACATACACTTTGTCATCTAAATAGGTTTGAAAATCCTCTGTTAGGTGAATTCAGAATGGTTACCAGCCATCACTTCTCCTCTGAGACTGTTACTGATTTGCTGATAGACAAAACTAATCTGTTTAACTGAACCTTTGGACCATTCTTAGAGTAAGAAATAAGGATCGTGGATTATCTCACAATTCCAATATACAGATTTAGAAAGATTGGGTGGTTTTTTGTTATGATTTTAAGTGACACAATTTAATTGTATACTAAATATAGTCTGCTTTCAACTTATATTAAACCACCTTCTTTCCCTGATACACAAGAATTAATAGTGCATTTAAATGATTTATTCATCATATTGTTCTTGTCTGATTTGTATCATTGAGTCATCCACTTACTCTTCTTTTTTAAAGTATTCCTTGAAGTTGTTCATGGTGGAATGCGCTAATCGTTGAGGTGCCAACACTGTTTTATTCAAAGGCATAAAAAGGAGTGGAAAGTATTCTTGGTGGTGTTTCTGCCCTGTTCATTTAGAAATTCGAGTTTTGAACTGCATCTGTATTTTTAATTACTATGTTACATGAACAAAACTTGTTTGAAAGTTTACAGCAATATTGTGTTATTAAAAACAGACACCTAGAAAAACTTCAGGGGATCAGAGTGCTAAAATGTAAGAAAAATTAGAATTCTGGGTGTCGAAACATCACAGCTGCCTTAGTCCTGTCTGGTGATCCCAGTGGCTGGATAGATGATCCAGAGCTTGGAAGTGCCTTCTGAAAGCTGCCCTGCAGGTTAAAAGCCCACTCACACCTTATAAGGGAATATCCAGCTATACTCTTCTCTTCTCTTCTCTTCTCTTCTCTTCTCTTCTCTTCTCTTCTCTTCTCTTCTCTTCTCTTCTCTTCTCTTCTCTTCTCTTCTCTTCTCTTCTCTTCATTGACAGTTAAATAAAGTTAAATAAAGCAAGAACTTTGTGTCGCTGCGTGTGCCCAGAACACATCCCTGTCCTTCCATGAGGCCGTTTGTCCCTGTTGTTGCTTTTTGTACAACCAGCACGATTTACCTCTTTTCTTGACATACTCAGAGAGCAGATCGTCCCTTCAAATAGATGGGAAATGGTGAAAATAGTCCTTCTTGTTCTATGAAGCAGCTCAGGGGGACTGTGCTGTGTGTTCCTGCCCCTTCAGTCCTGGCCTGGAAAGGCTGGGACAGAGAAAGGGCAGGAGCTGCACCTGGAAGCACTTCAAGGAAATTAAGGCCTAGGGAGACAAAAATCGAATTCAACAGAGGCCACTTCCGAAGTACATAATGACAGCGAAACAGGCCTTGTTGTACTAATTTGCTTATTAGTTCAAGCCAGTTTTCTGAGTTTTCTTTCTGTTTTCCTAAGACAAGTGTTTCCCGCACGAAATGTTACAGCGTGTTCAGTAGCGGAAAGGTACCGTATACTGACTCTGAGCTTTTGGTTCTGTGTTTTCTAAACCCACATTTTAACAGAACAGGAATGGCTCATTTAGTCATCGTGTGGGACAAGCTTACGCTGAAAGAGTAATTTTCATTTTACTAACAAATGATCCAAGTTTTAGTTGGGATAAATAAATGCTGTGGGTGTTGGCCATTAAAAAAAAAGTATTTAAAAGTCCACAACCTCACTCGCGCAGGTTGCCTGGAAGTTGTGGCCGCCCCATCCCGGGAAGTATTCAAGGCCAGGTTGGATGGGGTCTGAACAACCTGGTCTAGTGTCCCTGGCGGGGAGTGGAATGGGATGAGCTTTAAGATCCCTTGCAACACAAACTACTTTATGATTCTATAGCTTTACTCCTGAAATGAGTGTCTGTAACAGCTGAATGGCTTCCTCTGGGAAGCCATTTCTGGGTTATCAGAAGAAATACCATGTTTTTAATTTTGCAGCTGGTTTCCAGCAGGTCGGTGTCAGAATTGTAATTAAGATGACTGTGGACGTTAACTTTCTCTTTTGATGTGCTTAGGAATTTCTTGTTAGGTATGAACAAGAAAATTCATACTTAAGAAGTTACCAGCACGTTCTTGATATAAAATCTTATGACCTAACTAGTGTGGTTTCCTTGTTCATATAAAATTTAGCATATTTCACTCTCGAGAGCTGGGGCACACTTGCCACAGTGAGCTGTGATGGAAACACTGCCGAAGTATGGAGGCCAGAGGCTTTTATAACTTGGAAATATTTTTAATAGAAAATTAATAACTAAAGGCTGGCTGTGAACTTCTTAGCTAAGCAAAGCAGATGGATGTGCCCCATGCAGAGTTCAGAGAGGATCTCTGAGCAGGAGACACTCAGTGAAAACATTGACACCCTTGTTGGCAGAAACCTGTGGGCTCGTTGATGACATTTGTTTTTCCCTAATGTGACGTGGGGGGCTCCTTTGTGTCTCTCTGTCCAGCTGTATCATCACTGTCTGCATTTTAATTACATAGTTATGGTGGTTTAAAAATTAATGAATGAAATACACCATATAGTATCCAAATATTATTAGCAACATAGTCTTTTACTCCAGATAGTTTTGTCACGAAGTCATCTTGCCACATCAAAATAAAAAATAGGAAAGGTTGTTGGGTTTGATTTACATATTCAGTACAGGTGTCTCTGGATAAAAAAGTCACTTGATGTTAATAGAAACAAGGATGCCACTTTTTCTGTATGAAATAGGTGAGATGAGTCGTACCCCAGATTAGAAGTACCTGCTTTTTTCCAGTGACAAATAACAGCTTTTGAGATGATGAAGGTACAGATCTGTGTCACTGATACCTGAACTTTAGGATTCATTCCGCTCCAGAATAACTCAGATGTTGGTGTATATGATTTCTGATTTCCTATACATGCCAGGGAAAAACCCCATTTGTTTTTGTGTCAGCAGGAATGCTGACAGTGTCTCTTGTTGGAATAGGACTTAATTTAATAATTTTTTTATGACAAGGGTGTTTTCTTTCTCTGTTTTTGTACAAGCTGCCAACACAGTAGGACCTTAATTTCAGTTCAGGCTTCCAGGCGCTGCGGCAATAAAAATAAACGCAAACATACTTGCAGAGGCAAAGAATTCTTTCTTAATTCTGCAGTTCCTCTAAGAAGCCTTTTGGCCGCTGACCACTGGGCTGGTTTATTTGTTGGTTTGGTTTTGGTTTTTTTCCTGTGGATTTTCATAACTAATAAGTAATATGGGGAGTTAATGTAGGCTATCCCACAAGAAGACAATGGACCTTTACATTTTGAAGTCTATTTATCATTGAATTGCAGAGTGGTTTGGGTTGGGAAGGGACCTTAAAGCTCATCCAGTTCCTCCCGCTGTGATGGGCAGGGACACCTGCCACTATCCCAGGTTGCTCCAAGCCCTGTCCAACCTGGCCTTGAACACTTCCAGGGATGAGGCAGCCCCAGCTTCTCTGGGCAATCTGTTAGGAAGTGTGTGTGTTGTCGCGTACGGTCCCAGCAAGGGTCCACGCTCTGCTCCTAAAATGAGGAGGTTTTTGCCATAAAAATGTAGCAGGAGGAGGCGGAGGAAGAAAGCACCAACTTTTGGAAGGTGCTGAGGCATTTTAGCATCGTGTTCGCTGGGTGATGCTTCCCTGGATCCATCTTAGAGCTCCCTCGATAAACCGAACAAATCCATAATTCCTGCTCTGCCAGTGACTTTCCTCGAAGACAGAGGAACGTGGACAGTAAGTGGATGGACTTAAGTACGTTTATGACTTGCCAAAGCCTCTTAAGCCAAATCGCTATTTTTACTTCATTAATTAGGATGTTTCCATATTGCCAGCAGTGCTGGTTTAACCGCAGACAGATGGCTCTCTCTGTGGGGAGCCTGACCGTGCCCAAATATCACATGCCCTGTCCCTGATGGAACTTTTACTTATGTTTGCATCTCTTTTCCGTCACAAAACCTGAAAATTCTCAGCTCACGCTTTCCATAATTTAGCAGCAGCTGAGGCAAGGCACGAAAGTAAAACGTGGAATAATTGGCCTGGAGTGACTTTGTTTGGCAAGGTTTGCTCACTTTGGTTTGTTACGGATAGTAACTCTCAACACCGTTAATTTAAGAAATTGCAATTTGTGAGGGACAGAGGGATGGGAAGGTGTTGGCTATGATGTGTTAGGAGAAGGGGAGAGCAAAGCCCGGAGCTGCTCCTGGAGAGACCCAGGGCTGATTCTTCTGGAGCTGTGGGATGTGGTGCCCACCTGACTTCTGCTCCAGCATTTCCTGCTTTGCTACCTTGAAGATGGTCTCAAAGGTGCCTGAGTTCAGACAGGAGTAACCCTATAACCTGTATGTTTTTGTGTGTGTGTGAGATGTAGCTCAACATCTGTTAGTAAATTGAGCCATTAGTTTCTTCATTCTAGAATCACCTGGTTGGTGAATGTTAGTAATTGTCTTTGGCACTGTAAGCAGGGTCCCTCTCTCCGTTGACGGGGGGGAAAAGATAGTGATTCCCTGCTGAAAATGAAACTGTCTTGTGGGATTATCGTGGCTCTTACCAGTAAATCCTTTATTTATTTGTTTTAACTTTGAGTTAATTTAGAAGGTCCTGCTGTGGTGGGCACAGTGGTTATGTAGGTCCCTTTGTGAGAATAAACTAATTGCTTTTGAGTTTTGCCACATGAAAATGAGTTGCTGATTTGAATATAGATACTAGGAAAAAAAAAAAGATTGTATTTAGCCTATTTTCACAGAATCATGGAATGGCTTGGGTTGGAAAGGATCCTAAAGATCGTTCCGTTCTACACCCCTGCCATTTGTGAAAACCTCTGTGTTTCCTTCCGCTGTGTGGATTTACCTTTGGTCCACATTTCCTCATTGATGTGATCCATAAAAATAAGGGGAATAGCAGATGCCTGAGGCTGAAGCTTTCCTTTCAGCTTGAGATGACGAGGGAAAGGTGAGTCATCCAGGTAAGTTGTTCCTGGCAGCTTCTCATAAACAAGTCACAGAAGGATCAGAATTATGAAAAGTAAAGCCCCAAGTGACCTGGTCTAAATTGGGGTTGCTGTGAGTGGGAGGTGTTGGACCTGCTGAGCAGGGTCCCAGTGTAGGCTGCTCTGTGAGCCACGGGCTCTGAGGTTGAGGACACACAGTTCCAAAGTACTTCACTTAGAAGACAAATAAAAAACCCTTTCAGGTTAAAAAAAATATTAACAGCATGGATTTCTAAAATCTGCTGTAGGTGACTCAAGTAGAGGGCAAATGGGGACCTGTTCAAATCAAACTTTTTTTTTTTTTTTTTTTTTGGCACCCTGAGTGTTTTCACTGTTTACAGACTGACATGGAGCTATAGAAAACGATTCAGGGATTGATTTGTTCTTGTACTACTAGGAGTAACAAGGAATCTGTAAACTGAACTGTGCAGCCAGTCAGTATCTCTCTGTCCTTTAATGGAGATGAATAAATAGAATTACTGGCCTCATAATGCCTGATGTCAATTAAGAAGAAAGGATTGGGTTTGGTTGTGTAACGTACTGGAGTGTTCTGGCTAACCTAAATACAAGATGCAGCTATTGCGAAGACTTAATTTTCACTAATTGCTCGAGCAGCTGTGTGACTTTGCAAATGCAAGAAGAGTTAAGTATAAAGATGACACTATTTTTGTGTAAAACCAGATCCACACTTACACTGGTGTGCACAAATCATTATTTTTCCTTTTTTCCTTGTTACCTTCTCGCCTTCAACTCCAAGAAGCTGAATACACAGTACTGTTATGCTATGTGTAGAATTTAGGAATTGTATGGATCTTAAACCACAGGGAAGAGGTTCTTTGGTCCTTATAAAACAAAATATGTATATTTGAAGTGGGCTTTTAACCTGGATAGCGCAATTTGCATTTAGCACAGACTGCAAAAAAATACTCCATTCCTTTTGGGTTCAGTGCGGGGGACAGATGTTTCTGGAGCCCTTTAGGTTAAAGTCCATCAAAGTTCGCTGCAAGAAGAGACTTCTGCGTCTAAATGAGTATTAGTAAAATCAGGTTGTGGTCTCCAAGAACAAAAGTATGTGGAGGAGAAGCGACTTACGTGCCGGAGCGCCGAGCATGGTGTGACACTGCAGGGAGCGGCTGTGGATGTGGTGGCCCTTTAGTCCACTCCCTTTAAACTTGGACCCTGGGTGTCACCAGGGCTTTAACCTAGGCCCTGATGCTTCAAGAGAGTGCGAGAATCACTGGAATTGTGTGCACAGAGCCAGCTCTAAAGGCAGGAAGTAATTTGCAGGGACACCTTCCAAACTCATCATCACCCTTCTCCTGCCACCTCCCGGTCTGAAAGCCCTGGAATATTTAGCCCACATCCAACATTTCACAGAATCCCAGGATGGTGGGGATTGGGAAGGGACCTTAAAACTCATCTAGTTCCACCCCCTGCCATGGGCAGGGAGACCTTCCACTGTCCCAGGTTGCTCCGAGCCCTGTCCAACCTGGCCTTGGGCACTGCCAGGGATGGGGCAGCCGCAGCTTCTCTGGACAACCTGTGCCGGGGCCTCACCACCCTCACAGGGAAGAGTTTCTTCCTAATGTCTAACCTTAAATCATTTCATGAGATTTACACAGTTAGTCTGTCTTGCTCTTTAATAGCTGGCTCCTTATGGAAGCACCACAAAAACTTAGTCATAATTTATTTAATCAGCAGAACAGCTGTTTCACTGCAAACTTTCATTAATAAACTTCAAAGTTTGTCTACAGAAATAGAATAATTTTAGCACTAGCAGGTTTCTCCATAATCTTGTGTATAGCAGTAATTTTTAAAGTGTAATTATTTTACATGCTGTAATGCTATGCAAACCTTGGCCTCATTAAATTAAATGCTCCACAGTCTCAAATCGAAATTGCTAAGAAAAACAAAGACACTATACTCAATTTTTTTTAGCAGGTAGTTTACATCTCTTCCAGGTGATGGGGCAGCACAGGGGAGGCAGGACAGCTAATTAAGTTGTGATAGCAGAGGAAGATGAAGTGAATGTAAAGTCACTGTAGAGCCTGGGCATGGCACGATTACAAATGTATTTAATGATACAAATAAACACACAAGTGACACGAGTGCCGTGTCATAGACTCATGTAATGTCTTGAGTTAGAAGGCACCCCTAGAGATCATCGAGTCCAACTCCTGGCCCGGCACGGGCCGCCCAATAATCCCGCTACGGTAGTGTTGTCCATGTTGGGGCTTGTGCTAAGCCCTTTTTCCCATGTGAAAATCCGACCATGTTTTGGAAATGTGGTGGGTTTTGCCACATTATACCTATGCTGGTTAGGTAGATTTTCCTCACTGACTTCCTCCAGAAGAGGTTCACAGTTTCTTGTCCCTGGTGGAATGCCCCCAGCCATGCTGTGTCCTGCTTCCCCTGACTTCTCCTTTCACAGTTTCTCAGTATGGTGAAGTTTTGGCTCACCTCTGACAGATTATGGGTTTGAATTTTGTGCCATCTGCTGTTGTCAGCTGCCATCGTGGTGGTGAGAAGCAGACAGAGATGTGAAAACAAAGTGTTTTCACCAAGTTTTTAATTGCTTTTTTTTCTCCTCCCCCCAAGAAAAGTGGCAGGCTTTTGCCTTAAGGCAATTATTTTTAACTTGCAGTTATTTTCTAATAATTTGCATTTAGGCTATCGATTATTTGCCATATCAATAATTTCTTGTTTCTGATGCCATTTTCTCTCTCTGTAAGAATGTTTATTTGTAGGGTTTTTTTATCTTCTCTCTAACTGAGAAGGGATTTTTTTTGTTGCTGTGCACATTAATGGCATTATATGACCAGGGTAAATCTCCCTTTGCGTTAGAGGAGAGGCTGGGCATTGATCCATGCCCCATGACTTGCATGTCTTTTAGGAACAGGTTTCTTACTTCACAAAATTCCCCTTCAAACAGAGAGCTTACTGGAATATTGATACAAGATAAGGTCTTTGTTTCTAAAATTGTTTTCTTTTGCTCTAGCACCTTTTTGCCCTGGTCTGTGACTATTTCCTTCTCCTTGAGAAACGCTGGAGTAGAAGGGAATGTTCCTTACCTTCCAGGATGTGAAGAATCCCCAACATCATTTTAATTGGCAAAAAATGTTTATAAGCCATCACAGGTAATGCACTAGTACCAGATTGATTGTACCTCCTGGCTGATAAATAAAAAAACCCCAACTTATTATAAAGAGTTTCTATAATTGTATTCATTTGTGAGATTTATGTCTGGTCTCTGCAAAGCAGTTTATGATCCTGCATCTGACACGGCAGCAGCTTGAACTAGTGCTGCAGTGATGGGGATGTGGCATCCCCGGCGTGGGCAGGCTTCCTCCTAGGAACCAGAGAGCGTGGGATCACGGAGTGGTTTCAGTGGGAAGGGACCTTAAAGCCCATCCAGTTCCACCCCCTGCCATGGGCTTCCACTAGACCAGATTGCTCCAAGCCCCATCCAACCTGGCCTTGGACACTTCCGGGGATGGAGAGTCCATAACCTCTGTAATAGCCGAGAGATGATGCACTAATGCTTTGCTCTCCCTTCACTGGCTTCTTTAGACCTTTTTGTGTTGATCCTAACTAAATTCAGCATTTTTCTATACTTGGGATGAGCCTTTCGTTGTGGTGCAGGGTTTCGAGGGTTAGCTTTGGACGGTGCGGTACTGCAAAGTGACACCTAAAAATTAATGTTGGAATGCCTAGAATTAGTCCTACGGATGGAAATCTGGTGCTGGTGCAAAATGTTGCTGCAGATCTCTGTATTGCTTTTCCTTTTCAGTGTGATCTTGGGCAGAATTTCCGCAATATTTAATTCTCTTAAAGCCCTGTCTGTCTGTGCTTGTCAATGTGTGCGGATCTATAGTGCTGCTTCTGCCTGAGAGGGGTCTGGGAAATCATTTTTAGAAGTAATTACTTATTCTTCCAACTAAATAGAACTGTTAATCTCTCTTTATATTTTATTCTCTAATTGCCCAAAGTAGGAGAGGAAGTGGTATTTACGATTAAAGGCCATAAACTGTGACTGTGTGTGTATCTGGGAAGGTTTTTCTGTTGCAGTGTAGAGCCACAGGAGCTGTAAGAATGAGGATTCCTGAGGATGTTTGGATTGCATTATTTCTACTGTTGTGTTTAGGCATAACTTCTAAAATTTAGTGACTGGTATCCCAGGAGCTGACAGACTTGAAAAGGGATTTTGGTTACTTTTGGTGCAAATAACTTTGATAAAAAATAGTAATGTGTTTCTGAAAACCATGGATAGGACTTTCACTGGAGATGGGATTGAGAATTAATTCCACTGCAGTATGAGAGTGCAGGATGCACCAAGAGCTGCTGGTGGAAAATAATACCCAATGTTAGATCTGTGAAAAAATAATGAAATGCTGAGAAATAAAAGGTTTTCAGACGGGATATTTTGGTTTTGTTGTTCCCTTAGTTATCCTACTGTCATTTCACTGGCTCCTTCAGACTCAGACAGTAGGTTGGGTATTGGGAACGTTCCTTCATCTGGGTAGGGCTGTCCAGCCCTGGCACAGGCTGTCCAGAGCGGAGGTGGAGTCGTCATCCCTGGAGGGTTTTAAAAGCCATGTGAATGTGGCACTTGGGGACGTGGGTCAGTGGTGGCCTTGGCAGTCCTCAGGGAACAGTTGGACTTGATGATCTCAGGGAGTTTTTCCAACCTCAGTGATGCTGTTTCTGCAAAGGAATGGCCCCACCTCTCTTCTCCCGGTGCCAGGGCAGGGTTAACAGTCTCCTGCTGTTAACTGCTTTGTAGTGTCTTCTCCAACTGGCCGATTCTTCCCGAATCCCCAATTGTGGGCATCTTTAACAAAGTTTCTTGTAAGATAACTCCCAGTAACTCCAAACAAT
>VYZQ01002913.1:18036-66478 GCA_013400655.1 Mystacornis crossleyi | reverse complement strand
CCAGCCACAGTACCCGGGCAGTGCCTGTCCCCTGTGCTGGGCACTGGAGAGGCACCTCCAGTGCTGTGTCCGGTTCTGGGCCCCCCACGGCAAGACCTTGAGGGGCTGGAGCCCCAGGAGCGGCTGAGGGAGCTGGGAAAGGGGCTCAGCCTGGAGCAGAGGAGGCTCCGGGGGGCCCTGGTGGCTCTGCACAAGTCCCTGACAGGAGGGGGCAGCCGGGGGGGTCGGGCTCTGCTCCCAGGGCACAGGGACAGGAGCGGAGGGAGTGGCCTCAGGCTGGGCCAGGGCAGGTTCAGGTTGGACATCGGGAGGAATTTCTTCACAGAAAGGGTTCTTAAACATTGAAAGGGGCTGCCCAGGGAGCTGGTGGCGGCCCCATCCCTGGAGGTGTCCAAGGAAGGCCTGGACGTGGCACTCGGTGCTCTGGGCTGGGTGACAAGGTGGGATCAGTCACAGGTTGGACCTGATGATCTCGGAGGTCTTTTCCAACCTTAGTGATTCTGTGCTAAGGGATTCAACGTATTGGAAGGTGACTGGGGGGGAGCTGGATTTTAATGATATGGTGATTAATAACCCAGGTCTGTGCTGTAGTTCCATCAGTAAAAATACTCCACCCTCAACACCCACAGCCATTCCTGCATCCCTCCCCTGCACCCTGACACTCCCACCAGGGAGTTATTTTCGTGGGGGTAAGTGTTTTATTCTATTAGTCATATAATGCAATTCTTAAAAATTTTATTTATCATAATAATTCATATCATACTGATTTTAATCGTAACACTGCAATAATGCTATTTCTAACCATATTGTGGTATTTTACCACACGACTAATTATATACCAACAACAACAGCAACAACAATAATAATAATAATGATAATAATAATAATAATAATTTTGTAATGGAATTAATTATAGCATAATAATAATTTGTGATGGTGGTACATATTATTTTCTTAGGCAGAAAAATACTCATGAACTAAATAATCAGGAAGGACTTTTGATTAAAATAAGTCTTTTCAATGTCAGACTGGGCTCCCTCTCCCCTCCTGCTCCAGGTGGGGAACACTTTGCCCCTTTCGGAGCACATCTCACCCTGGGAGAGCGGCAGGCAGATCATGTGGTACGTATAATTTCTTACCAGGCTGGAATCCATCGGGAATACTGAGAACGAGATTTGCAACTCCCTCTCCTACGCCGGCATCGCTGCGGCAGGTTCCAGGGTCGGACTCAGCACCGGCTCCTGCAGCGGCAGTGCTGGCAGCTCCAGGCTCCTCCCGGTGGGCTCTAGCCCCTGGAGCTGTTTGATTTATTTATTTTGGGGTTTTTTCCCCCATGTCTCTGTTTTGGGAGCACAATGGCAGTTGGGAGCCACATCTCCAGACGCTGTGCCGTGCACGCAGACCTTTCCTTCTGCAGGGTTGCTGGGCTGGGCTGGAGTCGGATCCGTCCCTAACGGCTTGACTGGCTTTGTGTGAGTCTTCCACCTTTTCCAGATACAATTTTAATACGATATGGATTTAAACTATTGATTTATCAGCTCTTGCAGTGGAGTGTGCTCTGCCAGTTGCCGTGAGAGCAGCAGCACATCTGATGCAGTCGGTTCCTGCTGCAGATTTCCCAGCATGCATGGAGCAGCCTCACCCACCCGTGGATTCTTCTGCCTTAAAAATTGCTTTGTCAGATCAAAGATCTTGGGAGATGTTTAGTCACGGTGTGGGTTTTAAAGGCCTTTTTAATTAAATAGGAAACCAGAAATAATTGGACTGTTGGCACTTGATTTTATATGAAACTTGTTACGTTTGCCTTTAACGAGAATACCTGGCAGGAGGTGCTGACGGAGGTGATGCCAGAGGTGCTGTGGGATTTACTGACATCAGATGTGCTGGTGCAGATGCATCTGGCTCCTGTTTGCAACCCCCTCATACTAATTGTGGTGCTTTGTGCAGGGGATTTGCTTAGAAATGCTGAAACCTCCGGATTTTCTTTCCCCGTCAGAGCAGTCAGTTCAAAGAATCCAGTTGTGTGCATTGGGGAGGATTCGTTGTGTCATTGCTTTTAAGGGAGAACTGGTGGGATGGGGATGGGGGGAGAAGAGGAAGCAGGAGTGTTTCTCAAACCTGTCTACAGCAGGAGAGGCTGCTCTGCTGATCCTGTCACTAATCACGATCTTTTAGATCCCTTAATCTCTTTGTAACTGAGAGAAAGAGTTAATAGCCATGACTGCTTACTCTGTTCTTGCCACAGAATCAGGCACTCGGAAGCCTTGTTGTGTTTCTGGCCCATGTCCAGCATCCCAGATGGACAGATGCTGGACACTGATGAGACAGTAGCTTTCAAAAACTAAAATAATGTGTAAGAGTTAATGGATTTTCTTAACACTGTGATTTTTTAAAAATTTACAAAAGTTTTCCTCCCTCTCATGGTGAGATGCAAGAGAATATGAATTACTGAGTCAATATTTACTATATTATTCACTTCCCTTGTGGCATTTGACTGTTTTCTCTTTTGCGTGTCAGCTTCTGTAAAGCTCCTTAAACAGGTTCATCTCAGTCTGTGCTGATCTTTATTTTAAATTAACATAGATAGCTGTGTTCTCTAGCAGTGATTTCACAACCGATTTACTTCTGGTGACCTCTTTTAGCTGTTGCATGGAAGGATTTGTCAATAACTTTGGTGTTTTACCACATTGGCAATCGTTGCAGCAACTGAGTTGATTGAACTTCAGGAGTGATACTGTCCCCAAACTGTTGCCTGAATAGTAGGTCATGTCTATAAACAATAGTTATTGCTAAAGCAAATACCAACAACTACCTAAAATCATGCATAAATGAAATAACTAGAGTGTTGTTGCGATGACAGCGTCACGATGCACGCACAGAGGTAGATGTAAATACGAGCAGTTGGAAGTTCAAAAAATGTGAGAATTAATATTCCCTTAGAAACAGTAATCTCCCCTTTTTTGTATGGAGTGTGAGATAACTTCATAATTATGTGTGGTATTGTTCCCTGCTAACCTTGCTCCTCCACTGCTGGAAGCAGATTGTGCTCAACATTTTGATTTGTAGTAAAGAGAAAAAGAATTAAATAGCTCAGTTGTTCAGCTCTTTAACTGTGGCTGTTCCTTTCCATCCTTGGTTTCCCCCAAGCTCCACCTTTGCTGCAGCCATGTCAAATGCAGCCGTGGTTGTGTGCTGACTGAAGGTTTAATATCTGCTGAGTCATCTGATTTATTTTTTCCTTTCCCACCTGCTAAATGCATTTTGGAAATTATTTTACTGTGAGCTTTCTTTACCCCTTAATATGTTGTGTAACTTGCAGGGACATCCATCCCAGACTCTTGGCTCCTGTACAGCTGTTCCTCTTCTCCAACCCAGTGGCTTTGGCAGCCTGTTGTCACCGTTTCGTGTCCCACCGTTGAGTGTTGGAGCATTCTGGGGAGCAGGACCCCAGATCTGCTGCCCCCCCGCCCCCTCCCTTGGCCAAGGCTTGTTCTCAAGGCAGGTGTTGCCTTTCCAGGGGACCAAGGAGATTGATTCGGAGAGTTATTGAAGATCACAGGCTGGGTTGGGTTGGAAGGGACCTTAAAGCCCATCCAGTTCCCCCCACCGAGCCCCACCTAGCTTGGTGTCGAACACTTGCAAGGACGATGAAACTTTCAGGCATGGCGTTTGTCTTTTGCTGATGATCATGTCTTTGGATAAGCACAGGGGTTATTCCTGATTTTAATACTAGGACTTTCTTGTCTTTTGAAATGTTCAATCCTTACAATTATTTTGCATTTGGATTTATGTTCGGAGCTCAAAAGGGTTTTTGTTTTGCTCATGACTTAAAGATTATCTGTGGGGGCTCATAGCCAGGGGCCATTAGGGATGATGATGATGATGATGATGATGATAATGATAATGATATCCATGTGCACAGCAGTGGCCAAACCAACACTGGGTGTTACCAGCGATAATACAGTCAGGGCTCTCTTAATGCCTTTGACTGTAGGAAGGCTCGTTGCAGCTAGTTCCAGAAAGGCATCTCCAGGCTAATATAAGCTCCTACGGACACATCCCAGTTGCAGTTGTATTTGCAGTGTGACATCCTTCTGGCAACCAGACTGGAAAAGGAAAAGTGTTGTGGTCTGTGGTCTCCCTGGCAGATGGCTTATTGAGGCGGGTCCAGCTGATTTAAAATCAGGATTCTGGGCTGCTGTAGCCAGATGACCTTCATGTGCAGCTGCTGTGTCAGCAGGGAAAGATGCAAAGGTGACAGAAATGGCCTGGCTGGCATCTGTTCAAGGTGCCTGAGCATTGCCTCAGGGAAACTGAGGGCTGGGAGCATTTCACCAAGGGAAGAGGGAACAGAAAACCTCTCCCGGCCTGGGCTGTGGTTCCTCTTTTTTTGGGGGTGGGTGTAGACTGGAATTTTGAGTCCTCATGTTAGTTCTGCTCTTGTGCTGCAGTTCACAACTTCCCATCGAGCCGGACATAGCTCACATGTAACAGGAGTTGATAAAGCTAAATTACTTTATGGCCTAACAGGCCCCTCCAAGAAATAACTTCTATAGAGCCATCCAGAGATATAAATATATCAGAATGCAGTTGCTTTTAGTATAATCAAAGTACATCAATGCTAAACCGACTGTTGAGTTTTTAAACAGCTATTTAAGAATTCAGTTATTTCAAAACCATTTTTAAAGATTTTAAAAGCTTCCCCATGCCCTGCTATAAGGGATAAGAACTGCTGAAATACAGCCTGCATTTGAAATCCCTGGGTTTGCTTTTTCCCAGTCTGCAGAGCTGGGCTTCTTTTTGCTCTCAGCTGCTAGAGATGCCGTGTGCTCGAGCATCTGTATTGATGGGTGTATGTATTGTTTCTAATCTGGTCAGTTGATCAATGAAGAGCAGCCTGTAATTAATTGTGTAATTTTGTACACAATGTCCCACTCTGCATTTATCCAGATGGATTTGGGATTTGTTAACTGTAGCTGCTTTCCTAAACATTTTCAAGAGGATGTAATAAGAGATTTTGTTCTTTCCAGCCTTCCTGGTTTTTAGCAGACAAATAATTTTAGAGGGACACAATTTCAAATTTCGTGTTTCAAATATTTTTTTCTTTTTTTCTGGATCTCTTTATTCCAGGGCTTAGTATTTTTGTATTTTGATGTAACGATCCAAAGTGAAGGAACTCCTTGAAGATGCACAATTTGGTTTTTATTTCATTCAGGTGTCTGTGGGATCAGTAGGAGCAAGTAAAACCTTCCTCCTGTCCCAAGGACCTCACGGATTTCATTGCAGTGAGCTGGGGCAAGGGTGGAAGGAGCAGCAGAGTCGAGCAGCAGTTTCCTCAGTTTCAGTCTGCCAGAGGGACCTTTTGTCCTTCTGTTCGTCCGAGATAGATGATGGGACTCAAGGAAAAGTTGCATCTGCCTGACCTGTCCACTATGATGTTCTACTTGTGCTGTTTTGGTTCTCATGCAGATGGAGGGAACGAGGAGCCACCAGACCGAAGACAGGCAAGTGTAGACTCCCGTCAGAGCCGAGCTGGGCAAGGTAAAACCTGAGTGTTGTTCTGCCTCGGGGACTCGTCTCATTTGTTCACCTTTGATACCTCCCACATGTTGCATTCCTCGTCAAACTGTGTGACCTGACAGACTTTGTACCCATCGTTCCTATCCACACAGCGACCAACGTACTGAGGTTCACAAACCAGACAGTCTTTGAATGGCTGAAGGAGTTTAACCTCATTCCTGGCGCAGCACGGGTGGACCTGCAGAGCACGGTATCTCCGTACTGCAGCCAGAGGGACAGAGCGTTCCACTGTTGGAGCTGGTAGTGCTGGAATTTTTCAGCGCATACCAGCCCAAACCAACACTCGATTTCCAGGTTTCTATTTGCCTTTCCCCTGATGTCGAAAGGGGATCCTGGAAGGTTCACTATAACCGGGTTATCCTTCCCCAAGCCCTGGGATGCAATGGAGAAGGACCTGTGTGTACCTGCCCGGGGGCTGAACAGCCCCATGTTACGTCTTTTGCTTTGGTTTGTTTCATCCTACAGGAAGGGGACAAAAGGTCCAAGGAAGGGAGTACTAAAAACAGGGTGTACATTCTTTAAATAACAATTCAACAGACTCTTTTGTTGAGTATCCATCACTCAGAGTAGGTTTAGTGGTTGGTTAATACCACACAGAACCCTGTAATGGGGATTTCTGACCCTGACAGCAGCAGCTCTTAGATCTGTGCTGGCTTACGTGTCCTTTGAAGCAGCTTTACTTAGTTTTAAGCATATTCTCGTTTGTGAGGGTTGTAAAAATGCTGTATTCTCGTACAGCTTTGAGACTGAGCAACATTTTTTGGAAGTAGGGCTCTCGTAGATTCTATGTGCATTGACTTACTTTCTCTCTTTGGGATTACAGCAAGAATTTTCCTTTCGTTAAGGCTCGAGCCTGTTGTTGTTGTGGTGTCTTAATGACTTACTATGGGGACATTTTCTCCAGAGCATTGTCCTTTTTTGGCAGTATTCCAGTGTTGCCTGGGTGAAATGATTTTGAGTGATTGAAGCTGTAATCAGAATTAGGGGGGTCGGAATTGGTAGTTAAAGCCCTGAAGCTCTGTGAAGTGTCCACTGCTCTGTACACATAGGATCTTCCAATTACTGTATTTTAATCTATTATTTTAAATTTTATTGTTTTAAAATAGAGTTAAAGTAAAATTAGGAAGGAACCACGGAATTTATAGCTGGGTACATAGCCCATGGCAGCTTGCATACAAGGAGCAGTGCTTTGAGGTTTGGAGAGAGTGGCTGCTCTTTCCCACTCTGAGCTCAGATGAGGTTGTTGCTGTCTAACTGTGTGCTAGAGGCTGAGTTTTGCTCCACTGTGGGTCCCTGGCACGTCCGTCCCTGTGTTTGGCTCGTGTCCAATGGTTGCTTGTTATGGGACAGAGCAGCTCAGATGCAGCCGCTGCTGGGAGCTCCCTGCACACATTCTGCTCTCTCTGATTCCCTTTCAGCCCATCTATTTTGGATCTCTGCTGCTTTGGGAAAGGCATGGGTTTTGGCAGAGGAAGAGGGGATTTTTATTTTTTTTTGCAAATCCTTGCCCAAGAATCACCAACCTGTACCTATTCACTTTGGTGACTGTGACTGAAGGAACTGCAGTAACTAGCAAGAAGTTTCAGCGTGAGAGGGAATAGAAGGGGAAAAGGTAAAAAAGCTTCCAAGTTCTTGGAGAAACAAGCTTCTGAGCTAAATATTTCCATTTAGATCAGTGGATGCAATTGTAGAGGCAGGCTTTCTGCAGCACGGAAGGGGAAGTCTCTCTGCTCTATAGAAGCATTATCTCTAACTTTTCCCAGCTCTGTGTCCATCACTTGTAATCTGTCTGCATATGTTAATGGGTATTTCTCATGATGGTGGGTTAAGGAAGTTTATTATCCTTGGGTAAAGCGTCCAGCTGGGGCAGTTGTCTCCCCGCTGTCTGACCTTCCACATTAGCGTGTGTGATGCCCAAGTGTCACAGTGTCTGCAGAGCTTCACTGGCAGGACAAGAGATAATAGCCTCAAGTTGTGCCAGGGGAGGTTTAGGTTGAAGGTTTTGGTTAGGTTGGTTTAGGAAAATGTTTTTCATGGAAAGAATTGTCAAGCCCTGGAACAGACTGGCCAGGGCAGTGGTGGAGTCAGCATCCCTGGAAGTGTTCCAAAATCGTGTGCGTATGACACTTAAGGACATGGTTTAGTGGTGAACACTGTGGTGATGCTGGGTTGACTGTTGGACTTGATGATCTTAAAGGTCTTTTCCAACCTGAATGATTCTGTGATAATCTTGTAAAACTCCAAGAAATCGTTTTTTCATTCAAATATGCACTTTGCAGTAACATTTTATATAAATATATTATATAAGCAAACTGCTAAGTTCCAGTTCAGCCATGAATGAGCCCTAATTCCAGGGTTTGATAAGCCCAATATTCTTTCCGATCTAAACAAATTTCAGACTGTTTCAGGGGTTTTGTTTGTGTGTTTATTTACTCTGCCAAGGAAGAGAAAGAAATGTTGATATGTGTGAAATGAAGGTAGTACCTTGTGGATGTTTTGTGAGTTCATTGTTTTGTTGTAAAGCATTTTAATTTTAAGAGGGAAAACTTTGCCAACCTATAATTACTTCTATTTCTATATAAAGATACTGCCCTTGATTTTAAGTAGATTGTTCAAAGACACTGGGAACTTACACTATAGTAACCAGTGAAACACACATAAACTTGTAAGTCTTTCCCCGACTTTAGGCTGCAGGAGATGCCCATGGTTTATAGTTCCCTAAAATTTAGCCTGAGGCATTGAAATTATTTTTAAGAATCAAAGGCATTGGTGGACAATCTCTTTTTTTCATGCCTGGCACCAAATGTATTTTAAAAACCCATCATGGGTTGGCTTTTTGGATGCTGGTTTTGGCGGCGATGGTGGTTTGTCTTCCCTGACACTCCTGGTGAGCCTGGCTGGGCTGGCAGAGCTCGCAGAGAGATCGTGGTAAGTGGTGAGGGCTGAGAAAGCAGAGAGTGAGTTGTATTTGGAACTGTCAAAACCAGTGTAGGTATGGAGGGTGTCAGTGCTTATTTGGCTTTCCTGCAAAGAGCGATACAAAACTGCTGAGAGACGTTTCTGAATTCTGGTACTAGGAATGGATGGATTTTAGCCGCAGGTTCTGCAGCCTCCTAGAATCCTTCAGAAACCGGTCCAAGATTTTTGACAGTTATTTCAACGTGGGCTTTTCCTCTGATCATAAACAATATGTTGGGTTGTTCACATTGTACTTTGAATATTGGGAATACAGCTCGTCCATCGTCTCCTCTGGAATACCATGCATTTGAGGCTTTTACCCTTCTGTCTTATTCCCACTTTTGTCCGTCTCCCTTTCTGTTCAGCAAACATTTTCTCTTTTAAACCTACTTTCACAAGCCATTAAGAACAACACAGCTATCCAGTGGAAATCCAGTAAGGAATGTCTTTATGGAGGGGAAACATTAGCAGGCAATAAGAGCCGAAATCCATCTTGTAATATTGTGACGCAAGTCTGGCCTTCTCACATTTTTGAAATGTTAATGAAAAATTAGAGAAATATTAATGTTAACACTTTGGATTGGTTTTGCAGGTGAATTATTAGTTGTCTGGGTTAGGTTGTTCACCTTACTGACAAGAGTGGAGATCCAGGTGTCCTTGACCCCAAGGTTTCCGTATCTGCAGCTAATAGGAGGAACCTTATGGCTCCTGAGTCTTGCTGATCTGAAGTATCTTCCCTTCACTGTTCATTAATATTGATCACAGTTAGCAATGTGTCCTTTTATTGTTCTATCTTCACTTGTTCTCATGCTATTCCATGTATTCCATTGTGCATCTGTAGTGATGTGACCCCCACGTGGGCTTTGCGTGTCTCTTGGGGGAGTTGGAGCTGGTGGCTGTTTTTAGAGGCGTTTGTTCTTACATTTTCTTTGGAGTTTGGGGGGTTTTTTAGGCTAAAGATCCTCCTACTGAAATTTAATTCACCTGGGAGGTTTTTTTATTAGAAATTGACAATCTAAAAACTATGGTCATTATATTGAAAACTGATGACTCTAAGACTCTGAGAGACAAATTAAGAACATTGAGAGAAATTCTTCATGGTTCTGCTGTTCATCATAGAGAGAGGGTACTGAGAGGGTATGCTCTTTCAAATTTCTTCGAGGATGTATCATGACTGTGCAAAGGGAGCAAGCAGTTGGCAAGTCGGCTCTGTGCAGAGCGCCCTCCAGCCAGCCCTCTTGGAATGATGGAAGCAGGATTCTTTCCCTTGAATTCTAACCAGTTCATTTGTATTTTCCTCTCCCCATCAGGCACCTCCACAGAGAACGACTGTGCTTTTGAACCTGACTACGCTATTCCGCCACTCCCAGTGACCGAAGGTATGCAGCACATTCGGATTATGGAGGGCATGTCCCGCTCCCTTCCATCCTCCCCCTTACTCACACATCAGTCTATCAGTGTTCGGCTCCAACCTGTGAAGAAGTTAACTGGTAAGGACTTTAATAAAGTTCACTGGGGCTTTTAAGGTCCGTTGGTGCAAAAATCTGTAAGAAAAAACTTTGAACAGTTTCTGTATCCAAGTCATTCCCTTGTTTATTACAGCATCTGCTTCAGTCAAACCTGGGGATGGATTGGATTTTTGTGTTGACAGAGAAATCCTTCTATGCTGAAAAGGGTCTCTCTGGTTTACAAATATTCTCTCATTTTTGAGAAATTTCTATCAGGGTGTGTTTTAGGTCCACTTTGTGTTGTGGTTTACACACAGTGGAAGCATTACAGTAATTTTAAAAAAGTTGATGCATAAATTTTGAATATCGAGAGAACATCAGAGAAATTATGAACTTCTACAGCAAAGTGATTTTTTTTTTTTTTTTTGTTCATATTTTTAGATACTGCTTTGTATATCTAACCTGTTGGGATTGTGGTTTGAATACCTAGAGATGGTGCAGTAGTGTGATTTTCAAAAGTGCTTGGAGTCCAGCATCCATATAAAAACCTGAAAAAACATATTTCTGCTGGTAACAGTTTTTGAGAAACTTGCTTCTTGCCTAAAATCTGACCCCGCTCTGTGCCCAGCTTTAAGAATGATCAGCCAGGATCCTGTGCTTGTGCTGAGGGAAACCTCCAAAAAGAGTTTTTACCAGGTATAATCTGATCTATGTGTCCAGAAGGGAGCTTTGATGAACTTGGTGCCTTTTGTTTCCTCTGCCCTCTGGTGAAAGGAGAATTTGGAAAGGATAAGGGGGAGACATTCTGAGTTGTGACAGAGTCACGATTCCATCACTGGGCAGGACTGCTCTTTGGATCATGCCACTAGTTTCTCAAAAGACCTGGAGTTCCAACAGTGGCTGTTGCAGGTGGTAATTCAAAGAGAGGGATGGGGATTCCCACAAACCTCAGGGGCTGGGAGCTCTCTGGAGCCACACACTGCAGGTGTACCTGGTGAAGATGCCTATTCCTCTGTCAGTGTGGTTTGGAAATCATATGCCAATGAAATCCAGGTTAGGTACAAACCAGGATGTCAATAAAATGCTGATGATTGTTATTGCACAGAAGCAAGAGAAGAGAAGTACAGGCTTCCAGTTTTGTTCAGAGGTTTGTTTTGGGGTCACACACAAAACTCTTGAAATTGACTGGGGAGGTGACTACATCTGTCTTGTAGTTGCGTACTTTGCCTTTTCCATCTGCTTTAAAAATCTGTTCCAGCTGGACCCAATCCCATACCCCAGGCAAACCCCTGCTTATGCTTTGCACGTCCTTGTCTCGATGACTCCAGCGAAGCTCCCAATGCACTTGGAATTCAGGATGTGTTTCCATGCATTGGTGGAGGAGATTTTTTAACTTTATAGTTTAATTTACTGTTGATATTGTAAAACAAAGGTGTTTATTTTACATCCTCCTGCAGTCATGGTAGGAATTTGTTTGCTTTCATTAAGGTGACACGGAGATTAGCTGGAAGAGCAGTGCTTCTGCTTTTTGTAATTCACAATATTTATCACATTTCCTCAACTATTCCTTGTTGTCTGTCTTTTACTTACTACTAATCTGAGAGATTTAGATAAGAAGAATACTCCTCGGCGGCAGAAAGAATCATTAAAGCATGGAATATCCTGAGCTTGAGGAGACCCGCAGGGATCATCCAGTCCATCTCCGGGCCCTGCACAGACACCCCAGCAATCCCACCCTGTGTATCCCTGAGAGCACTGTCCAAACAATGGGACCCTGTGCTACATAAAAATATTTATCTTTTATACCTTTTTTTTTTTTTAACTAAAAATTTGTCTCCTAGGACCATTTACTAGATACTCAGAGCAATCTTCCAGTATCTGAAGTAGCTTACAAGGAAGCCAGAGAGGGACTCTTTGTCAGGACAAGGGAGAATGGGTTCAGACTGCCAGGGGGGAAATTTAGGTTGGATAAGCGGAAGAAATTCCTCCCTGTGAGGGTGGGGAGGCCCTGGCACAGGTTGCCCAGAGAAGCTGTGGCTGCCCCGTTTCTGGAAGTGTCTAAGGTCCAGTGGGACGGGGCTCGGAGTAACCTGGGATAGTGGAAGGTGTCCCTGCCCATGGCAGGGGGTGGGACTGGATGGGCTTTAGGGTCCTTTCCAACCCAAACCATTCCATAATTCTATGATAACGTAATCTTCTAAAGTTCTAAATCTGTCTTATTTGTAACCAAGTCAGCTTTTCGTCCACAGAAAAGTTAAAATGTCCATTTTTGGTAAAAAGCCACAGGAACACATTCCGCAGTGTGAGTTTTCTACCCAGAGGAACTAAGGTCACTCACTCACATGTTGGTATCTGGGTTTGCTGGGTATGAAGACTTGGCTGGATTCAGAGGGTGTTAAATATTCCATGTGGGTGCAATTTCCACTCTGCTGCATAGTCTGGTGATTAAGAGCAACTAAGATCCGTGTGGCTCTAACGGGTGAAGTAATAGTCAGTGTAAGTAATCAGCTCTCCCCTCCTGCCCTCCTGTCCCCTCTTATTTAGCACGGGCTGAAAACATACTTAAATCAGCACGTTCAACCTCAGATTGTGTTGTTCAATTTTTTTTAATCACAGTGGCTTTATTAACAAAAATAATGTGAAAAATGTGTAGTAAAATGAAAGAAAACCCCCCACGCTCCCAGCCCAGGATAAGTAAGTGAAGACACCATTTTGGTTTGTGTCTGCAATAAAATTATCACTTAAAAGTTACCGTGCGTGCTACACAAAGAGCAACTGCTGTGGAAACAATGGGCTTAAACATTCTACTATACATCAAGAGTGTGTTACAGCTGACTCAAAGCCATAACGGTGATGAAAATAATGCAGGTGCTCTGTATACCTGCCTTGAGGACAGCAGTGCTTTCCAGGAGGGTGCTTAGGGATGAATGTATGTAAGTGCTTTTGGGAATCGGTGCCAAAAATACATGCATTAGGTTAATAAAGGAGACGCTGGGCTGAAAGACTCAGCTCACGATGTTTTATTCAACTCCTGTGGAACCCACCATGTGCAGAGGGTTTGCACAAAGCCCTGTGCCGCATCCTACTCCTCCTTCTCCTCAGGAAGGAGGGTTCATTTACATATTGTACATTTATATGCGCAGGGATAATTTTATTCATCACTGTACTTGGCTATTGCTGTTTTTTCTATTGAATGACAGATAGCAAGCAATAGGAGTCTCTTAGAAAGAGCACGTGTGTGAGTGCCTGTGCAGAGAGTGAGGAGGGGAGAATATTAGCAAGAAATTTAGGAAAGAAATGATGTTCTTCTAACAGAAACCTGGCCTAGGTGTTTCGGTTTGAATTCTCAGAGGCCTGATTCCTCCTGTATTCAGTGTGAATTAGCTGCTTCAGTGTCTTCAAAGACACGGGCCTGGAGAACTGGTTTCATTGCAGATCCCCTGTTTGAGAGCATTCCTCCTTTGTGCTTTGGGAACTTGGGAATTTCCGTGAGAATAAAATCCATAGAAATGTGTAGGAATATTCCTAGGTGGGTTCAGGCAGTTAATAGCAGCCTCTTTCCTAAAGAAAATGTATCTTTTTTCACCAGATCCTTCAGAGATGGTGAGAGCGGGGCTGAGCAGGATGCAGACTTGCTCTTCCCAGTGACACCAGTAAGGACCCACCACTGTGGCTCTCAACAGCCTCCAGCTCCATCTGGGCTGGGGACCTCACACACAAGGTTCCCTGTGCCACCATCACCCGTGTCATTTGTAGTGCTGGGGTCTTGTCATCTCCCCATCCCTCATGGGATACACTTGGATCTCTTGGGAGTAGCCACCAGGATTGTCACATCTCCCTTCTCTGTATCTTCACCAAATGGTTCAATATCCTTTGATGCTAACTGTAATTGTGGAACTAAAAAGCTGAGATCTCTCTGCTTGAAAACTTTAATTGTTTCTTGTTTAGTGGTGACAAGCCCAGATTAACGATTGCGGCCCCCAGGACCACTTGTTCTCTCCAAATTGTTGCACCAGCTCAGCTGGGTGGGAGCGTGAGAGATGATGAGACACAGCTTCAGGGGTGGGAATGCTGGGGGGAAGCCGTCAGTGCTGGCACATGTGGGAAGTGGTGAAGTCACTGCTCCTGGAAGTGCTCAAAAAATGTGTGGCTCTGGCACTTGACAACACGGTTTAGTGTGGAATGCGATGGTGTTGCAGGGTTGATGGTTGGATTTGATTATCTTCGAGGTCTTTTCCAACCTTAACAATGATTCTGTGATGTGAGCGTGGTGAGGCCTTGGCACAGGGTGCCCAGAGAAGCTGTGGCTGCCCCTGGATCCCTGGAAGTGTCCCAAGCCAGGCTGGACAGGGCTTGGAACAACCTGGGATAGTGGAAGGTGTCCCTGCCCATGGCAGGGCAGTGGCAACTGAATGATCTTTAGTGTCCCTTCCAAACCAGGCCATTCTGTGATTCTGTGTTTAAAAATAAAATAAATCATCAGTGGGAAGGATTTCTTGTTAAAGTTGCAGTTGCTGAGCCCAGGCTCCAGCACTGCAGTGTTGTGGTTGTGCTGGGTGTGACAGTGGCCATTCTCTCCCTCACTGTGTATTGTCTGTTTGAGCACATGCATTAAGTGAAAGGCAGCTGTGATGGTTCCGGTAAAAAATNTAGTTGGTAAGGAAGCCATTAGTAGGAGGGAGTTAGTGTCAGGTAGGGTGATGCTGCCGGTGGTTATTTGCCTTTTAGTTGTTGTCGCAATAGTTTTACATAATCTGAGTTTGTCACCTCCTTGCTCAGATGTGCAGAATTTCTCATACAAAACCTAAAATGAATGTGCAATTAAACAATTGGATTTCTCAGCATTGCTGAAATAGAGCTGCTGAGGAGTGAGTTGAAAATGCTACGGATACCGAGTCATTTGTTTTCCAAACATTAGAACAATGGGATTGAGATAATGTTCCCTTCTGTGTTTTGAAATGACCACAAATTAGATTTGAGTGGATTATAAAACCCCTTTGTGCTGAGGGAAAGAAATATTTGCTTTTCACTGAAAGAGTGAGCTTCTAGAAATACAAGTAAATAAGCAATCATTACCAAGGTAGAATTTGAGGAAAAGCTGTTGAAGTGCCTGATGCTCATGTTGCAACTAATTTTTGAAGGATATTGTGCTTAAAATTGTTGGTGTCAGGAGAGACTTTGGTCCTTTTTAAGTATTTTTATACCATAGTGTTTGCAGTAGGCTAACATTTCTTTTCATTGAATTCTCTGTCATGCTGTCAGCATGACACTGATCTGAAATTCCTGTTCCTGTGTAGGAGTGGAGGTTGGGTGGGAGGCCCACTCCGTATCTCAGAATGCATTAACAATGCCAAGGACCCAGTAACTGGAAAGCGCCATTAGATTTGGGGGGTTCCAGGTGTATAGTGTATTTTTTCTGGGCATAATTAATTTTCCGTTGAATTTTCCCTGGTGCCTTGCCATCTCTGTCTGCCTAGAGGTTTCATGAGTAGAAAACTTGTGTTTTGTCAGAATTACTGAGTTGTCCCGTTTTAAAAAATGACCTAAACCACAGACAACATTTCGTTGTGGTTTGGGCCTCTGAATTTTCAGTCCTGTTTTATGCTCTTAATGTGGCAAACCCCAATGTCTCAGGAGGAATTTCTTCATGTAGAGGGTGGTCAGGCACTGGAAGGGGCTGCTCAGGGAGGCGGTGGAGTCCCCATCCCTGGCGGTGTCCAGGGAATGACTGGACGTGGCACTCAGTGCTCTGGGCTGGTGACAAGGTGGGGATCTGGCGCAGGTTAGACTCAGTGGTCTTGGAGGTCTTTTCCAACCTCAGCCATTCTGGGATTCTGTCTCCAGCAATGAAACCTGCTGGAGAAGGAGGATCCTCGTTCAGTTACAGTAATATAGGCTGAATATCTTTTTCCTGGTGTGTCAGTTCTTACTATCCATTTTTTGAATCCTTCATCCATTATTTTGGGACTTGTGATTTGTTTTGACAGGCACATACTCAAATGGAAACCAACTGGGCTTGCAAAGATGAAACAGGTGGATGAATGTGTCCCTGCGTACCCACAGATGGACTTTTATCTCTATTAAACCAACGTAACTCTTCATGTGAAATGGGAAAATTTATGATTTAAATTTTTAGGAGCTCCAAGATTGTCCCGGGAATTTTTGCAGATAAATAGTGTGTCTGTAACTTTTGGAATTAAACCAAATCCTGTGTTGAGGGTTTTTTGTTTGCCGGAGACCTGTCAAACTCCTGGTGTTTCTGCATTAATTTCTGGATAGTTTGGATGTAACTTTTATTTTCTTAAATAAAGGGAAGGAAAAAACTAGCATATCATATTTATTGGCTTTTGAAAGACACTTAGCAGTTCTAGCATGAATTTTCCCCAGTGCTGCTTTCAAGACAAACCCTATCAGTCTTATTTTGACACCCAACTGTCTTTCATATTGACGGAGTAGAAATTGCAATAGAGATATGCAGAAAATCCCACGTTTTCTCCTTGGTGCTGGTGTGAGGTTGTTGCAGAACCTTTAGAATTTGCTCTTCCCACGGATATTTTTTATTTGCATCAAGGCAGTTGGACTGCTCAGCCTTGCAGAGGATGTGGTAAACATGTCATCACAGCACTGGTGCTGGGAAAAGGTGAGAATAGCTCTGCATTTCAGATAATTGTGTAGATGCTTAAACAGAGGGAGAACCCCAAGAGTTTCTCTAGTGTAGGTAATGTTTAAAAGGCAAAAAAATCGCCTTGAAACTCCGTGGCTTTTCAGAGGCACAGAGAGAGAAATTGTCCTTGTTTCACACTGGGGCTGCACAAAGTGGAGCATCTGTCACGATTTCGCTTCTGGTGCGTGTGAGAATTTTTAATTTTTAGACATAGCTAAGAGGTTTCTATAGCAAGAGGAGGTGGTGTGGGAAGCCTCCTGTGGAGTTAAATCAGGCCATCACTCTTCCCTTGGCTACGTCTTTCCTCCTACTCCTGGAACGTACTTTCAGAGGTGTCCTGTGCACTTGAGAGCAGACGGGCATTCACAGGATACACTCATGTGGAATAAGCCCTTACATCTCCTGGGCTGCTTGTTTTCTAAGGAAAAGCCCTCATCTCCAGCTGGGCATGTTCTGTGGTCCTCTCCTGCTTCTGTCACAACAGGACAACCTGTTTCTTCCTGTGGTCCTGCATGACCACACTGGGATGGCGGGTTGGGTCACTTGTCCAGACACTGAACATTACTTTTGCAGAAGTTAATTTCTGATGTGATTGGTACCTGGCTGGCTCTAACCATGCAGGAAGCCTTGATCAGGTTCAATTGAACTCATGGTCTGATCACCAAGTTTGGGGTGATGCCACGCATGACACATTCTGGCACGGTGTGAACAGGGTCCTGGTGGGGTCACTGCAGAGCTGTGTGCCAGGTTTTCATCACAGATCCCCTGACCGATACCCAAACCAGACAGCAGCTTGAGGATTGAGCCGGATCTTTGACTCTGGACCACTGCTTTGGCACTTCTCTTTCCTTGCTCTGTGGTGATTTTCCTGGAGTAGTTGTTGATGCTCTGTAATTCCATTCCTAGATTAAGGAGCTATCAGAAAGATGGAGAGGGAGTTTTTACAAGGGCTTGTGGTGGCAGAGTAGCGGGGAATGGCTTTAAACTGACAGAGAATAGGTTTGGATTGGATATTAGGAAGAAATTTTCTTCCCTGTGAGGGAGGTGAGGCCCTGGCCCAGAGCAGCTGTGGCTGCCCCATCCCTGGAAGTGTCCAAGGTCAGGTTGGATGGGGCTTGGAGCATCCTGGGATAGTCCCTTGGAGCACCTTGGAAGATGTCCCTGCCCATGGCAGGAGGATGGCACTGGATGATCTCTAAAGTCCCTTCAAACCAAAACCATTTCGTGATTCCATGATCTATTGCTCTTTTAAGCTTATTAAGAGTTCTATCAGAGATGTCTTTGGCCTAACCTCCAAGCTGTATTCCAGTATACTTGTGCACCCTCTGTTGCCAGAAACCTTCACCAATGGTTCTTGCACCTCAAAATATGCAACAGTATAATCCATCCGTCTGCCATGCACTTCATTAAGAAATAGCGTATTGTTTGTTACCAAAATATGATGCTTCATTAATTTCCAAGTACATATTGTGTGTATACATTTCTGAACAACATGCTTTCTTATTCCAGCAGCTTTTTTAATAGGCAAAACAATCCCCCTCTGAGCACCTGCTTTGTCGAGCTGTAGCTGATGCCCTGAGGTTTTATGCTGCAGGTGGGGATGGACATTTTTTGTGACAACAGAAAAGAAACATCCTGCAACTAAATGAAATGAGAAGACAAATTAACCCAAACCGGTTTGAAATGGTGCTTTCACGAAAGGAAAGAAAATAGTCCTCACTTTCAATATTTATTTGGTTCAGTATCTCAGTATTCATTAAATCAAATGTTTAGGATCCTGACACATGCCATGTCTTGACTGAATGTCACGTATCTGACAGAACCCACAGGTCTGGGTTGTCTGTCATGGTCTGAACCCTGATTTTCAAAGGGCACCTCTGGCTTGTTTGTAGCTCTGTGTGTGACAGCACTGCAGATTGCACTGAGCCTGGTGCCTCACCAGGTGCTGCTTTAGGTCTCAATAGTGGATTATTCTTCAGGATTTTTTAAACACCCTGTTATGATTTCTTAATCCTCTTCCTCCATCCGCCAGTTAGAAGAGATGCTTTTGGACTCGTGTCCCAAATCGGCCTGTTCAAACAGGCAAGAGGCAGGGCAATGCGAAATGAAAATACTCTGAAAGATCAAAACATTTCTAAAAGCTTTTTTGGTGTGGGTGTAGGGTGTTTTGAGGGGTTTTTTGGTTGGGTTTTGGTTTTTTTTGTTTGGAGGGGGTTTTTGTTTGTGTTTTTGGGGGGGTTGGTTTTTTGTTTGTTTTTTGTTTGTGTTGGGGTTTTTTGGTTTTGTTTTTTTTTGCGGTTTTTTTTTTTTTTTGCGTTTTTTTGTTCTACACAAGAGAAATAAATAATAATAAAGCGAGGAAGGAGAGTTGAAGGTGCAGGTAGGAACCAAGGCAGTTGTGAGCTCAAGTGGGACAGTGCTCTGCGGCCAGTTGAGAAATAAGTGCGTGTTGCAGGGTTGCCTTTGTGAAACACAGCCCACTCTGGAGCTCACAGGCACCTTTATGTCTGATCCTTCCATTGCAATGTCCTGCTCCAGAGTTTCTGTGGTGGGGAGAAAAGTCACTCTGCAGAGGAAGGAGGAGCAGCCACTGTGCCCAGGGTCTCTGGCAGCTCTTCACTGTTGGAACTGAACTGAGTGTCGCTCTTGGATTACAGGCTGATATTTAATTTCTTTATTTCTTCTTCCCTGCTTTAAAAAGTGTGTACATAATGGAACTTGATTCTTCTCAGGCACAGAGAGTCGCCTGTGGCTGTACTTTGTGAGCCCGGGTAGCCACCACGCGCGAATGTCATGGGTTGACACCTCTTCCTGCTTTTCAGGTTTTTCTTCCTGCGGATGGTGTGTCATGGAGCCATCAGGGCCCTTTGGTTGTGGACGTTTACAAGTTATGGACAGTTTAAACTTGAAATTTCTACAAGTGTTTTCTCTGCAGAGATGAAGGCAGGCTTAGGAGAATACAGGTTTTATCCGTGTTATGCTTTTCTTGTTATCTTCTCAGCCATGGAAGTGAGTAGGTGTAAGTGAGAAAGTGTTTTTTGGAAGGGAAGTCACCAGATGGGTGCGTTTCTGTTGATAAATGTTCCTGGCCCTGTTGCGTGTCGTGGCTGTTGCTTTTTCATCTTGGAAAGGGGCCCTGAGAGTGCTGCCTTCCCATTATTTACACTCAAAGGACTAGACCTGGTCCTGGGATGCTGGTGCTGTTACAGGATTTGTGCACACCAAAGCTTTGGACAGATTTTGGGTCTTAAATCCCCTCATGCTGAGGAACGCAGCACTCCTGTGTCAGTGACAGTNGGGTTTTTTGGTTTTGTTTTTTTTTGCGGTTTTTTTTTTTTTTTGCGTTTTTTTGTTCTACACAAGAGAAATAAATAATAATAAAGCGAGGAAGGAGAGTTGAAGGTGCAGGTAGGAACCAAGGCAGTTGTGAGCTCAAGTGGGACAGTGCTCTGCGGCCAGTTGAGAAATAAGTGCGTGTTGCAGGGTTGCCTTTGTGAAACACAGCCCACTCTGGAGCTCACAGGCACCTTTATGTCTGATCCTTCCATTGCAATGTCCTGCTCCAGAGTTTCTGTGGTGGGGAGAAAAGTCACTCTGCAGAGGAAGGAGGAGCAGCCACTGTGCCCAGGGTCTCTGGCAGCTCTTCACTGTTGGAACTGAACTGAGTGTCGCTCTTGGATTACAGGCTGATATTTAATTTCTTTATTTCTTCTTCCCTGCTTTAAAAAGTGTGTACATAATGGAACTTGATTCTTCTCAGGCACAGAGAGTCGCCTGTGGCTGTACTTTGTGAGCCCGGGTAGCCACCACGCGCGAATGTCATGGGTTGACACCTCTTCCTGCTTTTCAGGTTTTTCTTCCTGCGGATGGTGTGTCATGGAGCCATCAGGGCCCTTTGGTTGTGGACGTTTACAAGTTATGGACAGTTTAAACTTGAAATTTCTACAAGTGTTTTCTCTGCAGAGATGAAGGCAGGCTTAGGAGAATACAGGTTTTATCCGTGTTATGCTTTTCTTGTTATCTTCTCAGCCATGGAAGTGAGTAGGTGTAAGTGAGAAAGTGTTTTTTGGAAGGGAAGTCACCAGATGGGTGCGTTTCTGTTGATAAATGTTCCTGGCCCTGTTGCGTGTCGTGGCTGTTGCTTTTTCATCTTGGAAAGGGGCCCTGAGAGTGCTGCCTTCCCATTATTTACACTCAAAGGACTAGACCTGGTCCTGGGATGCTGGTGCTGTTACAGGATTTGTGCACACCAAAGCTTTGGACAGATTTTGGGTCTTAAATCCCCTCATGCTGAGGAACGCAGCACTCCTGTGTCAGTGACAGTCTGCTTCAAGCGTCTATGTTCACACAAGTAATCACGTGGTTATTAGATATTTCAATTAAATCCTTGAGGCATGCCACGTGTCCTTGTCCCTGCTCCTCTGTGGAAGGAAAGGATAATGAGCAGTCATCACTCCTCAGAACACAAAGTTCTAACAGCTCCTTTAGTTTTGCAAGGAAATGAAGAATTTGAAAAGCAAATAAATTACAGAAAACTACAGGTGGCTGAATTAGCAATTTTCTTTGGTAAAACCCACCTTGTAAATGCAGCATAATGCAGTTTTTCAAGTGTTAACAAACAAGTTCAGCTAATTCAGGATTGTGCCTTGCCAGATAAGCAGCTTCATTTTAAGAACAGACTATTCTGTGAAGCTGCTACCAGCAAAGTAATAGGGATCCTAAATCCAGTTTCTTATGAATGGAACAGTTTTGCATATGTGTCAGTGTAATTACAGCTCTGCTGGTATCAACTAACCCAACTAAATTAGTTTTAGCATCGCAAAATTTGAATGACTTGCACAGAAATAAAAGTACCTCATCTATTCTTAATCTCTTGCCTTCATTTGAAATGCTGTTATCAAGCAGTGAATTGTATTGGCTTGTAACTGTGTAGTCCTGGTCATAAACAGTGGTTTATATAGTGAACAGCATCCAGTCTCTCACATGCTCTAACTTGGGATTAGTTGGGCTGTGAATAGTTGGATATTTTACATTTTTTTTCTCTTTTATGGTTACATTATCTTGATCTTAAGGGTATGGTGGGAGAATGAATGAGATTTTGTTTACATTCAGATTAGGCTTGCTGCTGGCCTTTGCCCTCCCACTCCCGCTCCAATTTAATTTGGGGGTATAATTTGATACCTACCTTTGGATCATTCTTGGCTGCTTGTAAAATACTTCAGCAGTGCCCTTACGGTGCTGTCTAGAGTGAATAAGTCCTTCTTGCTGTTCTTTTTCAGTTCCTTTCCAAGCCCCTAGTGCAGGTTTTAATTTTTTACCGCTCTATTTACAGGGAATCACTCCAGAATCAGAGGCGGTGGGTACCCACTGTGTGGGTACAGACACTGCAGAGACAAGATGACAGAGCTTAGTCTCTCTGGGATGGCAGCGAAGGTAGAGCGGGTCACGAGAGCAAGCTGGGCCGAGGCATGAGGAGCAGGAGGTGGTCAAGGATGCTGAATTACTTCTCTGCTGCATAACTGCTCCTTTGTATCTCCCTTAGCACCAGGCAGCTGAAAGGTGGCTGTTGTGGCATCAAGTGCTAAAAAGGGCTCGGGGGGAGTTCTGGGAAGCTGTGGACCCATTGGCCTGGTGTGTATGTGGAACATGTTAATAGAAGGAGGTCTGAAGGGCAGAATTAGTCACAGAGTCACAGAACGGTTTGAATTGGAAGAGACCGGAAAAACAATCCAGTTCCACCCCCTGCCATGGGCCGGGATACCCTCCTGTGTACACTTCTCAGTGTAAAGAAAAATGGAGAGATTCAGAGCAGCAGAGTGGTTTGGGTGGGAAGGGAGCTTAAAGCTGCTCTAGAAGAGCTGTGCAAGAGAGTAAAACGCGAGGGAGATAAACTGCATTTCAGAAGTGTTTGTATTGCACTTGCTCTTTTCTTCTGTGGGAAGAATCATCAGTTAAATATGTTTTCTCTTTTTCTAGTGCCTTGAGCTAAATTAAGCTTTGTCAGTGTCCAGAAAGGATTCGACAGCCTGACACGTTCAGCATAGACTATTTTAAAAGCCCCATGAGACACAAGCCCCTTGCTGGGGACGTGGTGGCATTGGGCAGCTTTCCCTGAGCTCTGTCAGCTTCATGCAAGAGAGAGGAAAATGTGTTTGCTTCAGTAGATGTTTAATTAGTTTCTGATTTCCGTCATTAAAGTTCAGCTTGAAATCTGAGCGTTGTTACAAATTGGTGTAACAGGTTCTTTCTAACCAGCGAATTACCAGGGTTACCTGTAATTTGATTTAAGTGACAGAGCTCTTTGCTGCTCTCTATAGACTAAATGTCCTTTACAGTATATCCAGGTCCTTTTTGGACAGTCTTCCTCATTTTTTGTGCCAGTGCAATATCTGAGTCACTGAATTACAGAAAGAACTCCAGGATAGTAGGGGATTGAATGGGAATAATGCAATTCGGCACTCGTGTTTTGCAGCATTCTCCTCTCATCTGTTTTACATTTAACATTTAATGAAATAAAACTGTCAGGAAAAGGGATATAGGGGTTGAGGAATTCTTTCCCCTCCAGCTCTACCCTGTTTCTGCCATTTGGGAGGATTTTTGGGGTATTTGAGCAGATCTTACGAAGGCTTAAAATTTTGATGACATGGTTTCATCCTGCAGTCCCAGCTCTGCAGTCACTCTATTTATTTTTTTTTTAATGCAAACCAAGTTTGAAACTTGAAAAGGAAAACTGACTGCAACAGAAATTTATTGCTTGTTTTCATAACAAGATGACTTAGAAAGCTGGAGCAAGTGCTGCTGCCTTCCTTTCTCCACTTTAATTAAATAACTTCTTTCTCCTCAAAGCTCTCCCCTACATGGACAAAGATTTGTTGGCAGCCCATGTTGGAAAAAAGCCTTATCTAGAGGGAAAGTGAGGGTGTTTTTTTCTTTCTGGGATCACTAATAGGAGCAACTTTCTTCCTAAGGCTTGCCAGAGTATTCCAGGGAACATCTGCTCAGGAGATTGACACTGGGATGCTCTAAAACCAAACCCTTTGGGCTGAGCTGGGAGAGGGCACTTTGCTGATTGGTGTCTCTAGCAGTGATAAGTTTGATTAAAAAAACCCCACTATTCCATTGGTGTAAATGACAGAAAATTGTTGCATAGTAATAAGCAAAATGGAAATTGAGCTGAATTCCTTTTGGGAGCGCAGACTGCAGCCAGTATTTTAGGTGGAATTATTTTCTCTCGGAACATATAAAGGTACTGTCAGCATCATTGTATTGCCATTAATGAACACTTCAGACAGAAATCTTTATTTTTTATTCTACATAGATTTAAAATACGTGCAAGCCTTTCAAAACTGTGTGATTTTCTCCCTTGAACATTGAGTAGGGATGTCTATTCAGACAGAAGACCGTTTTGATCAATTATTTGGGAGGGTTTGTAATAATTTCGGTAAGATAAGTAATAATTGGATTTAATTATGCTTTTTCAGAAGACTCATTCCTTTTTGAGGTCACTGAGCATCTTTTTGTTACTTCAGTGGAATGGCTTGCTGATATTTTCTGTGCCTTGTTCATCTGGAGAGGGAGAGAGAGGAGGAAAGAATGCTCCAGGAGGTTTCTGTGGTCCCACGGGACTGCAGAATCCACTGCTTTGGAGAAGATTATTCCTCATTTTTTCAAAGAAAAAGTAAATTTCAGGGGCAGTAATAGGCCAAGCCTTCATGTTACAGACATCTACAGTTTAAAGAACTTCTAAATCAATGTAGTTGCTTTTTTGAGCTCTCCTTTCCTATTGCTGTTCTTCCATCACCAGCTTGCTGAGCTCTCTTCCTGCTCTTTTTTATTCTATTCCTCTTTCCACCTTCGTTTCCTTCAATTTTCTCGTTTCAGGGCCTTATGTCCTAAACTAAACATGTTTTCTGAAAGTTTTGGAACAAGTATGATGTTTCCAGACAACACATTGTTCTCACCACTTTTCTGTGCTGCCCTGCCCTTGCTGCTGTGATAACGTGGGATGAGAGGAGAGGGGCCGGGGAATGTAATTTAAAAAGCTTTTATAGTCTCAAATAATAGAAGAGGAAAAAACTGTTACACAATGGGTTCTGTTAAATAATGCTGGATTACGTAAAGAGGATGTTAACCTTCATTGTATGTATTGTCACTGGTTTAATTTTAATTTTTTTTTTAATTTATACCTAAAAATCCTAATTACACACAGCTGGTATATTATTTCTTCTGGTTTCCCAGAGAAGCTGTGGCCGCCCCATCCCTGGAAGTTTTCGTGGCCGGGTTGGATGGAGCTTGGAGCAACCTGGTCTAGTGGAAGGTGTCCCTGCCCATGACAGGGAGTGGGACTGGATGATTTTTTTAAGGTCTTTTCTGACCCAAACCATTCTAGGATTCCGGGATTAGTGCCACAGCAAAAATAATCATGGGGTCTGTAATCTCCTCTCTTTGGCTCTTACCTCAGCCAAATAAAGGGTCCTTTGGGCCAGAGGCAGGACCAAAGCTCCATCTCCCGTGTGCTGGGTTTTGTCCAGCTGTGCTGAAGGTGACAGTTATTTGTTCCAGGAGCTCCATGGATCAGTAACTCTGCAGCACTAAAAACATTTTAGTTCAAGAGAGACTTCAGTAAAGTCAGCTCTGAACAGCACTGTGGAGCTGCTGGGACGCTTCCAAACGTGAGTCAGGCTCTGGCGTGAGCTGGGATGAGTGAAAGATGGGAATGGAGGATGCACTGAGCACCCACTTTTGCTCTCTTTAAATCCAGGTTTCCAAAGTTTGCTCTTCAAACTGTGACTCTGGCTTTTCCTGGCACAGCACAACTTGGGCAGGATTTTGTAAAACTTAGGGATTTTGAGGATTTAATTCAAATACCAGACTTACGTTACAAAAGAGGCTGTGGGGGTTATGAAGGTTGTGGCTTTCCCATCCCTGGAAGTGTTAAAAGCCAGGCTGGACAAATCCTTGAGCAGCCTGGTCTAGTGGAAGGTGTCCCTGCCCATCCAGGGGGGATTGAAACAGATGAATTTAGGGTCCATTCCAACCCCTTAACATTCTATGATAAAATGGTCCTTACAGTAGTTAAAAACACAATATTAACATGCAAAATTCAGCTCTTCCTCAGCTGAATTAGTCACAAGAGATGAGTGTGTGGTAAACACCCAGTGGCAGCGGGTTGGAACTAGGTGATCTTCAAGATCCCTTCCTATCCAAACCAGTTTGTGATTCTATGAAACGTGCCCATCATTTTTGGCATGTTTTCACCTCTTCGACCTGCAAGAAACATAATATTTTTACACAAGAAGAGCAAACTTCATTATTTCGTCCTCTTATGGCAGAGGGAGGTTCAAAGCACAGGTGAAATTCAACTGTTTAACGTGGCGAGAAGACAAAACTGGGCTGATTTTGAGCCCAGGCTCGTTGGCCTGACTCTGCCCAGGACCTGCCATAGGAGAGAGTCACGAGAATCCAGGCACGTGGCCGTGTGTATTTGTGTTTTATAACGATGAAATGTGTGAGTCTGTGAGTAAAAAGCTGCAGTGGTTTGTGTTGATGCAGTTTGGGCAGTAATGTCCATTTTCCTAGTTTTTGTAAGGGGCTAGTGGGAACAGGCTCCCACGTTCCCTGGGATGGATCAGTCCATCATCCATGCAGTGGGAAAAGAGTTGCTGTTTCCTCCAGCATTCTCCATGGACATAGGTAAATCTGTGTATCTTTATGGGTGTAGGCACAGACAAAGGTGAAGGGGTGTGTGTGTTGTCGTCTAATTGTGGTGTGAATTCAGATCTGCTGAAATAAAACCTTGTTCAATCAGGTCATTAGGAGTTAATAATCCCTTGCTAGTAAACATTCCTTTCAGAGCTCAAACTGAATTTCACAGCTGAAACCTTTTGCTAATCCATGATAATTTCCTTTTATTGATGCC
Source organism: Mystacornis crossleyi (assembly GCA_013400655.1). NCBI lineage: Eukaryota > Metazoa > Chordata > Aves > Passeriformes > Timaliidae > Mystacornis > Mystacornis crossleyi. Next base: position 39,909 of record VYZQ01002913.1, on the reverse strand, counting down.
TTTTATTCTAAAGAAAACCCTTTTTTAATTAAAATACTATCTCATCTGTAAATTATATAACAATTAAATGGTGTCATAGAAAATGCAGTAGAATTAGGGAACTCGATAGGCCGAAGGAGAACGCAGTGCTACTAGAGATAAAGTGATTATTTCAAAAGAATGGACACATCCAGATTTATTTTGGTTTGATGTGGGAGTAGATGCTTGGCACTGATCCCAAACAGCACTGCATTGATCCCAATACTCCATGCAGATGTTCAAAAGGATAAATCACCAGCAGGTCCTGGTCACAGTAGGGGTTACAGCTCTCCCAGACTGCTCATCCAGACTCAGGAATGGGAGCCTCAGTGGTAACTAGTATGGGCGTGCAAATTTGAGGGATATTTGGAATGGGGCTGATTGTTTCAGTTTGCCAGGTGGAAACAGAACTTTCCCTGTATTCTGAATCCCTGTTTTTAAAGAGAGTCTTAAAAAGTCAGGCTGCTGACACTGCAGTTTCTAATGAAATATTTTCCCTAGTGTTAGTTTATCACGGAGTCCCAGACCTGGTTTGGGTGGGAAGGGATCTTAAAGCTCATCCAGTCCCACCCCCTGCCACGGGCAGGGACACCTCCCTCTGCCCTGGCCTTGGACACTTCCGGGGCCGGGGCAGCCACAGCTTCTCTGGGCAACCTGTGCCAGGGCCTGCACACCCTCACAAGGAACAATCTTTGTCCCCGCTGGAAGACAGACAGCCTGCTGCAGAAAGTGTCATAAACGAGCCAGCTAATTCAATTTTCTGACTGCTGGCCCTGCTAAGTGTTTTGCATTATGTGGTTAACTCCTGCCCTGGAATTAGCATCACTTTCCTTGCTCAGGAAGAGTTGCTGGGGAAGTCAAATGAGAATTTTACTTGCATCAACAGAGGGATTTTCAGTTTTCCTCTGCTGGCTTGGACACCAGTGGGGATTAATCTCACTAAGAACTGCAGAACTGGCCCCAGAAATGCGCAGTACTGGTTTGAAATAACATTTCAGCCATCGAAATTGAAGTTCTCCTTGAGCAGTAGCAAGTTAGTTCCTATCTGATGCCAGTGTTGTGTTTCTCATCAGGCCCTTGGACACTGGACTGGCCTGTGAGATGAACATAGAGCATGGGCTGTAGCCATCGGCTCCTGGGCTGTCATCGGTGACAGGTGGTGGGACCCCAGGCTGCGACTTTGGCCTCCGTGTAGGCAGTATGTTTTGCTGAATTAATTGCTAGTTTTGCTGTTCTAGAAAGCCAGTGTTGCTAGTGGCTGCCATCTTTACTCAATCCATTATATTTTTATAACTGGTTATTGCAGACACCCTTTCTCCCGGTGTTCTTGGAAGACATGATTTTCTCTGCTCAGAAAAACTGCAGTTGTGTAACGGGAAGGGCTATTTTCATGCTGTTTAACGGAGTTGGTCTGTTTCATACAGAAAATCCTTACAGGAATAAGAGGCCAAAAGGACTGAGCAGGTACAGAATACTTCAAATAATTGTTTCATGCCTTTGTTAGTTTTTAAAATTTGTACCAAAAGCTCATCCCATGACTTTGATCGTAAGATTTGCCTGTGCTCACAGGAAGGGGTTCAGGACCAAGGCAAACTGTTGTGCCTTGAAAAGTCACTTTTATGAAAAGATCAGTGTTATCCGTTAACATTTGGCTAAAGAGTGTCAAACCAGATTTCAGAGTTTATGACATTTCCATTGGTTATTCATTCCAGTAGAAGCCTAATGCCCAAATCTGAATCTGTCAGGATAATCTTCATTTGGACACGAATCAGAGGTGCTTAATTCTTGTACGTGAAAATCCTCTTTTCCTGAATTCGGGTTATAGGTGTAGGAGCAGTTTTCATCTTTTCCACATTTAGGATATTTGTAATAACAGAAACTCTTCCTTCTGTGGCTTTTGCCCACCTGTATTTACATGGAGAGGAGTGTATTGACTTGAGCCTTTTAAAGTAAACTGCTGTCTGTGAGTCATGGTGACATGGTGTGTCTTGGCTGGTGGAAGCGTGTTTTTAAGGCTCAAGTCATGCTTTTGAGGGAATAAAAACATAATAATTTAGATGCCGGTCCAGGCTGGACAGTGCTCTGAGCAACCTGGTGTAGTGGAAGGTATCCCCGCCCATGGCAGGAAGTGGAACTGGATGAGCTTTAAATTCCATTCCAACCCAACCCAGTCTGTGATTTTGTGATTCTACGAAATGCATTAAAATTATGTGTATGGTTGAACTTGGGGTATATTGAGATTTCACCACACTGGTGATATGATGTTCTTTACTCCCCTCAAGAGAAAAAATGGTAGATCAGCTTGTTGGATCCATGAGCCGATCACTTCTGCTGTCGTCTGTCAGTTGTCTGGAGAAGGCAGGAGGTAGTGGGGCAACGGGCACCTCAGTGAGGAGAAAGAGAGATCCAGAGTAGATGTAGAAATAAAACCCAATGGAACGGGAGATTGATTCCTTCCTTACAGGTGAGAGGCGAACTCTTCAGTGCTGATCATGCAGGTCCTGCGTCTTCCACAGACCTGTATGTCCACACAGCAAGTGGTGTAGTGATCCCATTGCCCTCTCTGTGTTTATTAAAATTCTCCTTCCTCTTTTTAAAAACAACCTTTAGTGCAGAATCTTCAAGTGACAATCCCATCAGTCATTAATATTTCTTGAACTCTGAAAATTCTGTTAGTTTTGTATTTTAGAACACAGTGAGCACTGCCACATCTGCATGGGATGATATGTGGTCCTGGTGTCAGCCAGAAATGATAAAGAAAGGACGGGCTCTTTTTAATATATATTATAAAAATGACTGTTACTTGAGACAGTGATAAAACATTTCTTAAAACTTCAATTACAAATTAAATATTAAGGGATTGACCAGTGCAGAACTACTGTTCTAAAAAATTTTCAGGCCATAGCAATAATTTTATCAATATTAAAATGTTTTCATTACATCAGGATCTGGCACAAGATTGTTACTGGGAGTGATCTTTCATGGGTGTTGGCCAGTTTGCAGCAGTGGGGTGCTTATGTGTGCACATGTGAGATTCTTTCCGGGGGGGGCTTATACAGAATCGACTGCTGGCTTGTGGTGTTTAGCATCAGGTTGTGTGTTTGAATGGGGCTGCACATTCATGAGCACCGTGGGATGGGAGGAGAGAACGGGGCTGTCCTTAATCTCCCTGGGTCTCTCGCATTCCTCCTGCCTGGCACGGCTCCTGTTACACCGGCCCTGATGGGCTTGCAGGGAGCGTGCTGGAAATATGTCTCATATTCATCCAGGATTTTCTTGTGTAAAATGGAAGTGTGGTACCTGTTTTCCCTCAGCACATCTCCTGGGTTGGATCATGAGGTGTAAGAGGGGAGGGTTTTCGGTACACCTGTTTTGCTGCAGAGATGGGGGGTTGATTTCTTGCCTTCCTTCTGCTTCACAGGGACTTCCTGTTGAAAAACTATACCCCAATCTTCATCTCTGTTTTCCACACCCCCTTTTTAAAAATTTCTGGGATCACTAATATATAGCTCAATTAGAGTGATCTGTTCGTGCGTTGTCTGTCAGGCTCCCCATCCTTGGACCTTCTCAGCCTTTCCCAGCACCGTGGCAGCTCCCTGAAACCAGGAGATTTGTTGCTGCCTCAGAGATCATTCTCTGACCTGCTGAGCTTCTATTTACAGGAGACGCAAGAGAACAACCTTCCAATCAGATCCCAAATTTAATTTGCAAGACAGGGAACTATAAATAAAAATTATGTAAATAGAGGGGCAGAAGCCACTGGCCCCTGGAATCACTGCTGAGGGGCTTTTCAAATTAGCCTTTCATTGTAATGGGCATGAGAGTTTAACTTGGAAATGCAGTATGACAATCTCTGTATGTAACTTATTCTCTAGTTCTCTTTCTCTAGTCTGGAATATGTTTAAAGACTTTTACCAAACCACTTTTGTTAATTTTACTCCGAACATGTTGTACAGAATTTCATGCCTTTTAGAGTTCAGACTGTTAAAACATGGAGAAAATCCCATTTTTCTAGCGCAAGTGGTCAGTGCTGCTTTGTTACAGTCACTTCTACCTTTTCCCCATCCTCTACTAAGTCTCTTGATCTTTTTGGATTTGCAAGGATAAAAGTGGACTGCTTCTTTTTGGCTCGGACAGTGTTAGCTTTGCTCTGCTCTTTTGTGTTGAACACCAAACCTGTTTGTGGTCCAACTTTGAGACTGTTTTGAAATTGAAATTTTATGTTCGAGGAAGCAGTTACTGAACATAGCATTTATGTGTTCAGTTCAGATATTTACAGTTAAATACCTTAAAACCTGATGGGCTCTGTGTACCTCTCTATGATCTTTGCTTTTACACAGTTGCTGAATACGAGCTCATTTGCTTCCTTTAAAAAAATATAATAAAGTGGGAGATAAAGAAGTGTTTTAGTGTATCGGGAATGTGTTTCAGTGTTCACACACTTTAAAGTCAGCCTGTGCAGTTTGGAAGTTTAACCAAGAGCCATCTCCTTTGTAAAGAATGCAGATAATTTTTTTTTCCTGGCAGAAAAAAAAAAAGGGTAACCTGATACGAGTCTGACAGTGTCATTTAGTTAAGTGCTTCCATCTGTTGCTTGCTATTTCCCTTACTCATGACCTCTCTTTCTCTCTCGCCCTCCTTCTCCTTTAGCCCCTCTGAGGAAAGCAAAGTTTGTTGAGAGCCCTCGAATCCCAGAGTCTGAGCTTGGCTCCCCAACCCTCTCTGCCCAGAAGCTGGACGTTGATGCCTACTGCCCTGGTAAGCTGCATGCGAAGGCTCTGTGCGAACAGGGGCAACAGGCAGAAGGATTTTTTAAATGTATAATATGGCTCCTTTGGCTAGATGGTTGATTGGACCTTCCCTAGCCAAGTTTCATTGTCTTGGAAACTTAGGAATAAGCATTAATTGCTGATAATTGCCCATTTACGTTTGTTTCTTGCAATTTTGTGCGTGGCTTCTCTCCCCATAGAATAATTTAGAAGGTCTAGAGAGTTGCTTTTGAGAAGATAAAAATGAGCCAATAAACATACTGCTTTAAATTTAGTTTTTACTGCTGGTCTGAAGAGAGGCTGGAATAAAACCATGTTTCAGAAATATCATTAAATCAGCTAAAGCAAAACTATGGCACCTTGTTACCTGCATCCAAGAATACTGAGGTTTTTACTTTTACTTTATTTTTAAAGACATACCTTCCAATTTATGGATCCTGTAGTAGTTGCTCTGAAACGTATACATGTTGCTTGAGGCCTCTGGTTGAAATATAAATAGAAGTGGGTCATGTCCCTTCCTGGCTCAACCCCGTTCATGTCTGTCAGCTCGGGCAGGCATTGCCTAAATCCTTCCAAGCCCCCGCAGACCCAGCACGTGTGAGTGCCTGGAATCTGCAGCTCGGTATCATTTCACTCAGATTCTTCCTCACTTGGAAGTGGCAACTTGGGGAGGGCTGGAGGCTGTGGAGGTGCTGGGAGAAGGCTGAAAGCAGCAGCGTTTTGGTGGATTTTGTGCTGAATTCTGCGGTTTCTTCCCCTGGCTTTCCTTGATTATGAACCAAAGAGATCCATACTCACTACAGGCTTTCAATAGAAAGAATAGTGTTTGATGTGTTGAAATAGCGTGCAAATGTGTGACATCTCCCTCTGAAATCTGTAGCTACAGTAGCCAGGTTTATCAGCTACAGAAATCAGGGTGTTGCTTATTTCTGTGGCTGATGAACTTGACGAACTTGTAGAATGCTCAAAATTGGAGGAATTAATTGAAAGTTGTCAAGACTTTGAATGTGGGATTTCCTGAATGTATTGTGTCTGAAAGAGATGTTGTCTTAGAAAATCAAAAGACAGTTCCTGTGCTTGGCAATGCCTAATTTGAGGCCACGGTTGCCTTGAAAAGTGCTGCTCCTTTTTCAATCATCGTGAATTACAATTAAAATTGTGCTGCTGCAGCCCTTTTTTCTAACTGAATGGCTTCTACTCTCATGTTTATAATTGTTAATAATTATAAACTTATTACGGTTGCATCCACAGAGAATTATAATTGAATTGTAAGTTTAAAAAAACATAAATTCCACATTCCCATACCCAGACATGTGCCTCCCGTCTGCCAGAGCTTTGGAGGGCAGGACATCTGCCAAGCCCAGGAATGGGCTCTAACAATGGGATCTGCAATTTCTTTAATTTCTTTTTTGCTATTTGATCTCCTTCTCTTCCTGATAGTTTAGTCGGAGGAAGAGTCCTGCTCTGGGTCATGGCAAAGCTTCACGCACTGCCTGTAATCAGTTTTCCAGGGCATTACAACACCTTTCTTCTGTGTTAGGCTTACGTTAACCCTCTTCTAAAATGTGTGCGTCCCGTGAAGGATATAGCACACAGTGCTAAATCTCGAGTGTTTCCAAGAATAATGGTGTGAGTTGAGAGAACGAGAAACTTAGGCTGGTGATCTGCATGGCAATGGAGGGGAGGTGAAGTGGTTTGTAATGTGATCCCTGACAAAAAATGTAATTAATTATACACTTGAAAGGAGTTTGAAACACTAAATAGCAAAGAAAAGAGAACATTAGTTACTCTGCGTATATAGGAATGACAGTTTCAATTTGAGAGGTGAAATCTTGCTCAATATCAAAATGTTTATTTTAAGGCTTCAGGCAAATTTCACCGCATTCCAGGGAGGTGGTTTCCTGAGCAACCACAGTGCCACCGATTGGCCCCTCATGGTGCTGGGGGGAAGATTTGCTTGTGACATCTTCGGTGTGAGTCAGTGGGGGGTGTGCGGGTGTGTGTGTGTGTGAGACATGCTCCTGACTCCAACTCTGAGAAAGGAGAAAGAAGATCACAATATTGAGTGTCTTTTGAGGGAAGTTCTAATACCAAGCACATAGTAAAGTTTTAAGCTTGGTATAATTTCTTTTTTTCTTTACATTCATTGTATAGAGAAAAGAGTATAGATACTTAAAAATTGATTAAATCTTCTTACATGAAATCAGAAATTGGGCCATATTTTGTAGTTGTTGCAACTAAGATGATGACAAAAAAGCTTTTATATGACTTTGAAAAACCCCTTTCTACCAGAACTATCACAGAACCACAGAATAAGCTGAGTTGAAAGAGACCCACAATGATCATCGAGTCAAATTATGTTTCTGTAGATGTTTTTGTGGTTGCAGAGGTTATTCAAATTTCAATCCAGCTCTTCTTGACTTGAAGCGTCCCTGGTGAAGGAGGAGTTCTTCCTTGTCTCTTCCCTGTGTGGGTAGTGAGGCCCTGGCACAGGTTTCCCATCCCTGGAAATGTTCAGAGCCACGTTGGATGGGGCTTGGAGCAGCCTGGTCTAGTGGAAGGTGGATGGTGGAACTGGATGAGCTCTAAGGTCTCCTCCGACCCAGCCCGTTCTGTGACTCTGTGACTTAGCAGAGACTTTATTAGGAGGGTCTGGAAGGTTTCTGATCCATCCTCCCTCCTCATCTCTGCTCCAATCCTGCAGACACTGTTCAACAGAGGCATTTGTGTTTTCCCTCTTGTCAGCCTTCTGAAGGCCAAGAGGCTGGGGATGACACTCTCACATCCATCATTGCTCTTCAAGGGGGATAACATAGAATAGCAGGAATTGACCTTCAAACCTCTGTTGTTCGACTGTCAAACCTTTTCTGCAGTGATTCTGGGGACTCAGTTTCATATGTAGGGGTTTTCCCCCACTTTATCACACCTCACGCCTGCCAGGAGGCATTGCTTGTGTGGTGAACACTGTCCTGGCTTCTTGGTTCTTAGTTGTGGTCACGAGGGCATCTTTGAGCTGCTTTTTGTTTTTTATGGTAGCTAAAACATGTTTTGACTTCTAAGTGCTCAGAAAACCCATTGGAAGCAATCAGAGACGGATGGTGCTTTCAGGTAATGGCCTTTTGCCTCAGATTAATGCTTGCAGTTTCATTTTATGTAATTTATTACGTTGTCGTTGTGTTCCAAAGGCTAAGTCTGTTACAACATTACCTTTTAATGTGATTAACTCCTTAATCAGAAATTTTGGGACACAAATCTTGAGTGTCTGGTTTGTTGCACATTAGGCTGGCAGGCGTCTGTTTCCATCCCTGACTGAGTTAGGAATCACTGTGGTGCTGCCACCACAGACAGGGAGGGGAGCGATTTACCATGGTAGCGGCACTTGTGTTCATCTCATCACTCCTTTTTCTCTTCCTTTGGTTAAAGAATCGTTGAGCTTGACATATGCTTGCTGCCGCTTCTTTTTATCATGTAAAATGTGCATTTTTCACTTTACACTATCCACATGTTTCTCCTAAACACAACAAAACACTTCAGAGGTGTGAAAAACAGCCCTTTAAGAGGGAATGCAGGAACCAGCATTGCTCTCTGATTTTTCATGGTGAAAATATGGGTGCTGAGCCAAAAAATCCTACAAAACCCCAAACCAATTTAGCTAACAGGATCCTGGTCCAACCTCTGTCATACTGAGCAGTGACAAACTGGGGGGAAGGGGAGGGAATAACCAAACCAACCGTGATCTGACAAATGGTTTTACTGTTGAATCTTGTGGTTGTCCCAGCACTGTCAAGCCCACTGACCTGAAGGGAATGGGAAATCATTGTGATCGGCCCTAATTGCAGAAGAGCCATAATTTGGCACATCGGTTGCTATGGAAGCGATTGACTTCTCACGCTGCTCCTGGGAGAATGCCACTGGTTCCTTCTGCCATATCAAGAGATGGAAACAGTTTCAGAATAAACTCCTGTGTTACAAAACAAGCCTCAGTCTGGTCTGAAATTCTGGATTGGAGGGAGGAATACTGAAGGCACTGCTAGAGTTCCAGGTGTGAATCTGTTTTGGATTGGCCACAGACCACTTTTCATTAGGTGTCATCGAGTTTGTTTGAACCGAAAGTTGCAGCTTGGAGAATAGCGGCTGGGTCCAGAGTTTAGAGTTTATTAAATCTTTTTAGCAAAGCAGAGTTGTTCAAGATAAGAAGTGCAAATAATATGATATCCCACAGATTATTCCCATATGTTTTAACTATTAAGTAATTGGAGACAACATGCTTTTCTTGAAGCTTCCTGGTGCAGTCTGCTAATAACCAACTCTTACAGCCTAGGGTTTGGGTTCATCTACCTGGAAAGGAAAAATAAAAGGGAGAAAGAGGGGGAAAGGCTGTAAATGATCCAAATTCTGTTTTTGTGATAAACTGCCCAACTTTGAAGTGTACTACTTTCAAAGATGTAACCTAGATGGCTCCTGAGACGTGTTTTGCTTCAGATACTTCAGGCGCAGTAGTTCCTGCAGCGTAGCACCTCTGGCTGCCCATCTGGATGGATCCCAGGGAACTGAAGGAGTTGTTTTGCCTCATCAAGCAGCAGTGCTTGCTTTCAGCAGGCCTGTTGGGAAACAGTAACATTTTTGTGCTAATACTTTGGCTTTTTGAATATTTATAGCTTTCTGCCAGGGAGTAAATATGTACATAAGCAAACCAACCCTGATGGTTTTGAAACTGTCAGCGATGGGCCTGTGAGGATCGGTGTAAAACCTTTCCTTCCACATCTGAGCGGGTGGGACGGATTTCTCGTTGACTGAGTGACTCTGGCAGAGGAGTTTCCTCTTCTAGCGTATTATTTTTCAAAAAGAGCAGCCCGCAGTGGTACTCTCGAATCCTAGAATGGTTTGGGTTGGAAGGCACCTTAAAGATCATCCAGTCCCACTGCTGCCATGGGCAGGGATGCCTTCTACTAGAATGGGTTGCTTCAAGCTCCATTCAACCTGGCCTTGAACACTTGCAGGGATGGAGGAAGCCACAGCTTCTCTGGGCAACCTGTTAGGAAGTGTGTGTCCTGTCAGGCACAGTCCCAGCAAGTGTCTGTGCTCTGCTCTAAAGGAGAGGAAGTTTTTGTCATAAAAATGTAGCTGGAGGAGAGGGGTTTTTCAAAGTGCTGAGGCATTTTAGCGGTGCAGTCAACGAGTGATGCTTCCCTGGATCCATGTTGCAGCTCCCTCAATAAACCAAAAAGATCTGTAATTGTTCACCATGTGATAGTTCTGTTCCTACTCAACCTCTGTCAGGCTGGATTAGCTGCGTGTTGGCACACGGTGCGTCCCAGCACAGTGACGACCTGTCGGTGATGGCACCATCCCCATTGTCTTTGGGCTCCTGCTCGTAACGCCCTTGATGTCTTTACACAAACTTCATCTTCCTTCTTAGTTCCCTGTTGAGTTCTTTAGGAGTTCTTTAGGTGGGGTTTAATTTGAAGTTAGCCTTCGCCTTGTGTTTATGCCTGCCCTAAGTGGAAATACAGGGATGCTAAACGAGGCAGAAAGGAAGGAGATGATGGTTGCTGGAGGTCTTGATCATGGTTGTGCTGATTAGTGACTAGAGTGACTAACCAGTCCTCCCTTTTTCCTTCTGGCTCAGATACTTAGTCCCAAATACTTTAGAGTCTAGAGGAAATGGTCAATAATTCTACTTTTTTTTTTTTTTCCTACAGTGTTTTGGGATGCTGTTATTTTGTTTAAACTCTTTATGGAGGCAATCCCCTCAGTATTCATTTGACCATTATTGTTAGCTGTAACAACAGAAGAAAGGATGGTTGCGTTTGTAGGAAACCGCTCCGTTCTTTTATAAGCCTGCTCCCCGTGTCCCAGTGCCCATGGATGAAAGTCCTTGAATTTCAGCGATGCTATGGAGAGCTGCCCATAAGTGAAAATATGCAGTGCTCTGAAAGCCACACCACGGCTTGTGCTCTCTTGCCAGTTGCTGTGACTTCTTCAGCTTCCCCAGGACTGCAGAACAAGAACGTCTTTATTCTTATCCAGCCTGACCGTGGTTCCCCCTGGTGAAATTGGGCTCAATCTTCAGCACTCCCTCTGTCCCATCCACTCTGTTCTCCAGGGCAGCACAGCTGCACTTGGACCCTGAAGAAAGGAGATCAATTTGCTCATAACCTCCTGTACCACAGTAGATTTTCTGCTTCATTAAGCAGAATTTTTGACGTTTTATGTCACTAATTATTTGACTCGAAATTGCTTGAAAAGAATTACCTCAAGTCCAAACATGACCATTTTGGCCAGCTGCCAGTTTGAAAGCACAGCCTTGCTTGGAAGCACGGGTTGTACCCACCTGGCTTCAAGTTCCTCCAGTGCCCTGGAACTTACTGCAGGCTCCAAAATCCTTGTGTTTGGACTGAGACTGTAGCAGCCTTCCTCCCCGACTCCTGTGCTTGCTGTTTTTGTTTTCTTGGAATCAAGTCCCCACTGGCTCTTCTGTATGTTCCCATGAGGAGTCCCATCCCTGTGGGGAAGCCTTGTCCCACCACAGGTGGTCAGCACTGAGAGCAGGTCCCTGCTGCTGCTCTCCACTCCTGGCTGCTGACAGAGTCTGCCTGGGGTAGCATTCCTGGGCTCCCTGCTCTATTCCATCTATTCTTGGCATCTGTCTTGCCTGGCAAGAGGAGCTGTGGTGATGTGTGCAGTTACCTGCCTGGCTGTCACCTGCATCTGCCACCTTCAGTAACTTCAGTGGTGTTACTCCACCTAAGTTTTATGGATGAAGTTACAGCTCCTACTCTGTGTAACTTCAGGGCACTGTGAGGACAGTGTGCATGATTTTATTTGAGGGAGGTAAGATTTTTCATTACTATAGTTTATGCTTTAGAGAAAACAAATTTTAAATGGATCTCATCCACATGGACAGTAGAATCTTCCCTCTCCAATTATGGAAGATACACAATTAGCAGCATCCCTAGACATTGGTTCTGTTAGAAAATAGCCCCCAAAAGAATCTGAGAATAACAGACTGGGTTGGTCTGGAAGGGACCATTCCACCCTCTGCCCACGGTAGGGAACCTTCCACTAGACCAGGCTGCTCTAAGCCCTGTCCAGCCTGGCTTGCTATTCTAAAAGCTGGCAACAGTAGACGATTCCATCTCTGCAGTAGTTATTAGGTCCAAACAGAACTTTTGAAATCTTATTCAGGTATGTAATGGTAGTAGGCTTTCAAGATTGTTGTCAGTGTTGTAAATGCAAAGACCATAATTTAGTCAGATTTGCTTTTAAATAAATTTATCCTGGGGATGTGCTAATAGATCAGATCTGGTAAGGACAAGGTCTTTGTGCTGTCTTGTGTCTTGCTCAGCTGCAAACCCATGACCTCCCACTTAACAGTGGTCAAAGGTGACAGTAAAGTGTCATTTGCCTTGCTAAAAGTGTCAAAAATAGGTTAAAAATTGTTATACTGTTAATGGTAGTACTGTTAGATAGTAATTGTTATGTTGACAACGCACGTACTGTTAAAAAGTTTGGTTACTATAGAGGTCGTAAGTTAAAGGAAATACGGTATTCAACCTACCGTATTACACCTAAGTGAAGTGCACACCCACCCCCCCCACCCCCCCCAAGCAAACGAGCCAGCCTGGACAGGAACTTTGAGAACCAATCAGCGCCTTGACCTTCATGCAGATGAAGGATCCAGACAGAGACCAATCCGAAGGGACAAAAACCAGTATAAAAAGAGGGGCATTGAAGTCCGTGGCGTGCTGCTCGACACTGAACATCGGGAACATCTCTGCTCCGAAGAAGACCCAGCGCCGGCTCTGCAGCATCTGCGCTCTACTCGCGACCCCCCCGTGCCTTAGGCCACACAATAAAAGCTGAAATCACGTAGTACCGGGAGTGCGCTCCTGTTTTTAACAAAAGATAGGCTCATTTAATGCTCGTTATGTTTTGACCTGGCAGAGCTGCCTTGGAAGACGGAGAGGTGTTCGTCAAAATCCTCCTCTACAGACTCTTCTCCCCAAGAAAATGATGGAAATATTATGTTATATATGTATGTATATATTTCTGAAAGTCTCCTGCAACTTTATTTGTGCCCCTATTAGTTGGCCAGGGTTGGCCTTACCACACGGTAGCAGGTTTTGCAAAATTCCTGTCAGAGTTCTATGACCTGATAGAAATAAATGATGTGAAAAATAAGAGGAAGGAGTGTGAGCGGTTTTGAAGGAGAGTTGCTGAAATTAAAGAGATTATTTGGGTGCCTGTGATGCAACAAGCTGTTGANGCTTATTAGAGCAAGTCCCAGTTGAACTGGGACCTTACTAACACCCGATCTGACTGGAAAGGACCCTCGCCATGTATTCGGGTGCCACAGGGGAAAACCCGGGACCCCGACCCCCTCCCTTCCAAACCCTTCTGAGGCAGAGCAGGCAATGAATGTGACTTCACTGCTATCATAAGACCGTTTCCTCTCATCCTGTCCCTATTCCCTGGGAGCAGAGCCTGACCACCCCCCGAGCTGGCCCCTCCTGTCAGGGAGTTGTACAGAACCAGAAGGTCCCCCCCGAGCCTCCTTTTCCCCAGGCTGAGCCCCTTTCCCAGCTCCCTCAGCCGCTCGTGGGGCTCCAGACCCTTCCCCAGCTCCATTCCCTTCCCTGGACGTGCTCCAGCTCCTCAATGTCTTTCTCATAGGGAGGGGCCCAAAACTGACCCCGGAGCTGGAGGTGCAGCAGGACAAAAATTGACATTTATAGTGATGGGTATGCGGCAGCCTTCATCCCTCAATGGTTAAATTTTTTTAAATCTCTTCTTGATGCAAACAAGACTAATGAAAAAAATCTTCCATCAGTTCTGAGATTAGGGGGATACGCAGAAATGGTCAAGGACGTTTTCCAAATACAGCTCAAGTGTATCCAGAATAATTTAAAGCAGATGTACATAATAATGGGACAGATTCAGGTCACATGGAGGGAGGGAAGCTGTTAGATAAAATTCTGCAGTTATGTAATTGAAGATCAAAGTCCTAAGTGGTATCATTTATTTTGGCCTTCCATAGGTGCACGCTCTATGCACATAACTGTTCTCTTTTTCATTGCTAATTTAAGAAATTTTGATTTCATAACGGCAAATCAGTTTCATATTCAGGCACATTCAGGGATGGGTGCCACTGAGGGAACTGTTACCCAGTTCTTGTTAGACACCCACTGAAATAGATTTCAGATGTTTTGAAAGTAAAAGGACAGCCATTAAACCAAAAATATTCTCTGGAGTACAGATGCATTGTTAATGTCTCCTCCATCATTTATCTGGAAGTAGATGATGGTGGCTATCAAACCAGTCACAGAATTACCAAATAAATCAGAAAGGGGTTTCATTTGCTTGTAAGCAATTGCAGTTGAAATATGTGGCAGCTTTCATATAGGAATTGAAAGGAGGTAACAGAAACACTATTTGAAAATGACAATGTACAAAAACATTGTACGTTTTGAATGGTTTCTTGAAAAGAGCAAACCTAATAACTCTGCCATAAAATGATATATCTGGTTTTCAAGGAATACTCTGAACATTTATGAGCACCTATGAACTCCATCCTGCTGCCTGTGTTAGAGTTGACCCCTTCAGAGGTGTTAGAGTTGACCCCTTCAGAAATCCAAAGGGTATTTGTTGGTAAGACATCTGAGAGAGCTGCCAGGCTCTATAAAATTGCTCCTAAATGGCCTAAATCAGGTAAATTCCAGGGTGAATTGCAGAGATGTGCTGACGTATTTTAAAGTGGGTTGAACTTTTTGAAGGGAGGAAGGAGCAGAAGTATTAAATTGCTTGACAAGCTCGGGTTGTAAGCTTTCTAATTTGCATTTTTGCAGTTCAGTCAAAGAAAAAAGTCATTAACTTAAAAGGAGGCAGAAGTAGATGGAAAGTGTGGGGGTGTTCACTGCTGGGATCTGCTAAAATTGTTTAAAATAAAGGGAAAAAGGTATCTCTGTGAGCCTCAGGTATCGCCACTCTTTCTGAAGTGTCTAAATAATTGAATGTCGGATTTAATTATTGTTACTAATGACTTAAGTGTAATATTTGAAGTTTGCCCTCGCAGTATCAAACAGGCGAGGAGCTCTTGGGGAGGTTTGTGGCGGAGCTGCTCTGTGTCCTCCCACATTCTGGGAGCCCTGCTGGCCTCATTGCTCCCACCCCTCGTCCCGGCTGATCGATCGATCGATCGATCGATCGATCTCCTCTCTGCGCGCTCCCATGTCTGCCTCACCAGGCTTTCCGCAGCCTGCCCTGCCTTAGGCTACACGCGCTCTCCTTGGAGCACTGACCTCCTGGTGTTCCAGGCCCCTGACCTAATTAACCTTCTGCCAGTCTCCCTGCCCACCCAGTCCTCTTGTGGCGTCTCTTCCAGTGTAATTCAATCCAGAAGCAGCACAAACAATCAGGAAAGAAGCATGGTGTGTTCTGCAGGGAGGAGGTGGAGGTGGAGGTGGAGGTGGAGGTGGAGAAATCACATTTTAGTGATAGTTTCTTTTACTTTCGCAGATCATGGGATGGTTTAGGTTGGAAGGGACCTTAGAGCTCATCCAGTCCCTCTCCCTGCCATGGGCAGGGACACCTTCCATTGGACCAGGTTGTTCCAAGTCACATCCAGCCTGGCCTGGGACACTTCCAGGGGTGGGGCAGCCCCAACAGAGCNACTCTGAACATTTATGAGCACCTATGAACTCCATCCTGCTGCCTGTGTTAGAGTTGACCCCTTCAGAGGTGTTAGAGTTGACCCCTTCAGAAATCCAAAGGGTATTTGTTGGTAAGACATCTGAGAGAGCTGCCAGGCTCTATAAAATTGCTCCTAAATGGCCTAAATCAGGTAAATTCCAGGGTGAATTGCAGAGATGTGCTGACGTATTTTAAAGTGGGTTGAACTTTTTGAAGGGAGGAAGGAGCAGAAGTATTAAATTGCTTGACAAGCTCGGGTTGTAAGCTTTCTAATTTGCATTTTTGCAGTTCAGTCAAAGAAAAAAGTCATTAACTTAAAAGGAGGCAGAAGTAGATGGAAAGTGTGGGGGTGTTCACTGCTGGGATCTGCTAAAATTGTTTAAAATAAAGGGAAAAAGGTATCTCTGTGAGCCTCAGGTATCGCCACTCTTTCTGAAGTGTCTAAATAATTGAATGTCGGATTTAATTATTGTTACTAATGACTTAAGTGTAATATTTGAAGTTTGCCCTCGCAGTATCAAACAGGCGAGGAGCTCTTGGGGAGGTTTGTGGCGGAGCTGCTCTGTGTCCTCCCACATTCTGGGAGCCCTGCTGGCCTCATTGCTCCCACCCCTCGTCCCGGCTGATCGATCGATCGATCGATCGATCGATCTCCTCTCTGCGCGCTCCCATGTCTGCCTCACCAGGCTTTCCGCAGCCTGCCCTGCCTTAGGCTACACGCGCTCTCCTTGGAGCACTGACCTCCTGGTGTTCCAGGCCCCTGACCTAATTAACCTTCTGCCAGTCTCCCTGCCCACCCAGTCCTCTTGTGGCGTCTCTTCCAGTGTAATTCAATCCAGAAGCAGCACAAACAATCAGGAAAGAAGCATGGTGTGTTCTGCAGGGAGGAGGTGGAGGTGGAGGTGGAGGTGGAGAAATCACATTTTAGTGATAGTTTCTTTTACTTTCGCAGATCATGGGATGGTTTAGGTTGGAAGGGACCTTAGAGCTCATCCAGTCCCTCTCCCTGCCATGGGCAGGGACACCTTCCATTGGACCAGGTTGTTCCAAGTCACATCCAGCCTGGCCTGGGACACTTCCAGGGGTGGGGCAGCCCCAACAGAGCCCAGACTCACCTTGTCTATAAACACTTTTAGCCAGAGATAAAACCACTTCCAATGACATCACCTTTGCACACACTGTTGCATTTACAGACCCCACACGAAAAATGCCTTTTCTAAACCTTACTAAAAATTATTTTCCAATAATTTAATATAAAAACTTTTCCCCACTTGGAGTTTGTTGTGGTTAGTTGGAAGGCAAGTGCTCCAAACTTGAAGTCAGCAATTCAGGTACCGAAGTAAAACATTTACGAGCTGTTTGCCACTGGTCCAAGGACTTTCATCACAGATACAGCCTGCAGAGCAGAAACACATTGCAGTGAATTTCTTCTTTCTAATAACATAAATAAAAATCTTTGAACAGCTCCAAGACAGATTAGTCTCCAAAGCTGCAGCCTGGTTGGAAGCAGAGGTAATTTGTCCAAGGAGCACACGGATTATTTATTATTTTTTTGTAAGAAAAATGTAAGCAACCAGGCTAACTTTGCACTGCAAAAACAAAAGAAATCAAAAATAAAACATTCAGATTCTTTTGTAGTGAGCTGTACAGAAATTAAACGTATCTTCTAAAAAGCAAGAGATAATATTCAAAATATTGCCTGAAATTCACAATCAAATTTTAGGTAGTCAGTAGTAGCTTGTGCTTCTTTCTTTTAATCCTTAATCTTCAGAAAAGCCAGGTAACTGCAGGATTGTATGTCAGAAATAACTAAAAGCTCTCAGAGAGATGTGAAACAGGCTGTCCTATTACAATAAAATACTCCCTGTGTTCAGGTTACCTGGCATTTTTATCTACCAGAGCATTAAAATACTGGGAACAGTAACTCGGAGCCTGTGGATGTAATGCTGCCGCATGTACAGAGCGATCAGAAGTGGGACAAACAGCAGGAAAAACCAGGAGGGTGAGAGCTTCCTGTTCCCCGTGCAGAGCCAGGGAAGGGAGGGAATCACGATCCAGCCCCAGCCAGTGGACTCCTGTACCTGTGCCCAGCACTCCCTTAGGAGAAGTCCCATCTTCATGATTATGGAATAGTTGAAAATCCAATATAAATATGACTTAATTGCTCTGATGGCCTTGAAGGTCCCTTCCAACCCAAACCATTCTGGGTTTCCCCTCGGAGCCAGGCCAGTTACTGGTGGATGCCAGGCTGGATCACACTGTGGTGGCTCTGGTGTCCTCTCCGGAGCGATTTCACTGCAGAGGGTCTTGACATTAAACTCTCTCGCTGACAGCCAACCAAGACTTGCTGGGATCCACCAGTGGAGGGACAGGATGGGCTCTGCTTTACTGGGCAACAAACCAAAGCACTTCAGTATCCCAAGTTCTATCATGCCAACGAAAGAATTGCTTCTTCTCTCTCTCTCTCTTCCCGCCCCCTCCCTCCCTGCCCTCCCCCATGGAAGAATTTTTTCTCTTGTTTTTATTGGGAACTGAATTCAGCCTTCCCTGCCAGGAACTTACGGGTGTATTCAAGACTTGGCTACTCTAAAGCGCTTGGAAGATCTGGACAGGCAAATGTAGCTGACTTGGAGATGTGACCATGTGCTGGGATACAGCGTTTACCTGGCTGTGAAGTGCTGGGAGATAGTTACAGAGTGATTCCATGAGATATAAATGACAGGAACAGCGAAGTAAAGCTGTCAGCTGGCACGAAAACCCAAGTTACATGGTTTAGTGGCCAAGAGGAAGCTGACAGAGACCTGGCTTGGTGGGTGGCTGCAGTCACCTTTCAGCACAGCAGCACACCAGCTCCCAAGAACGCTTTTCCTCCAGTCTTTTTGTGTGTGTTTATATAAAAATATAAGCTTTCTGCTGAACATAAAGGGGCAAGTTACACTGCCCATAGAACTCTTTAAAATACCAGTGCACTTGCAATGAGGTGTGTGGGGGGGGTATTCTTTAAAATTCCTAGCACTAAGCATTTGATTGTTGCTTTTACTGTTACTGAGTGTTGATGCAGAAGCACATGAGCTCGTGTAAAGTGCAGCAGCTTTAGACCATCAGCATGTTGGGATCTCTTTAATCCACTGTTTGGGTTTGCATGTACACAGTTGGGCAGTGCGTTACAGGTTATTGATATGCCACTATTATTGGAGTTGACTGGGGTGTGTGTTAGAGCTCCTGTAGCTGGTTATGGCAGTGATGTCAGAACAGTTAAAAATATTTCAGGCAAATTCTGTTATCAGTTCTGGGCTCAAACTTGCCGACGAGACGGGAGTATGTTGAAGTGAGCGTAAAATGTGGTTGCAGCACCAGCTGGATAACGCATGTGGGAAGGGAGAAAAAACCAGTTACACCCTTTTGCTGAACTTAGAAAGAGAGTATTAGGTGTTACTGTCAGCCCCGAAAGGCAGCTTACAGCTTTTTTCCATAATACCCATTCACAGGCACCTCAGAGCTGTTAGCGTCTGTTCCTTGACATTCAGTTAAATGACTCCACTTATTTTTTAAGACTTGAGGAGGGGATAATCCAGTACAATGGAGCTTTGCTGAAGTTCAAAGTTATCTGTACTTTGAAAGCCAGGTTATAGTAAAATAATTGATAGTTATGCATGGAATGTGGAGGTCTCGCAGCTCCACTGCTGTGGTTCAGCTGGTGGTACCTTGTACCACAAGCAGCATCTCACAGGGAATGAGCATGGAGTGACAAGACAAGGCAGAATAACCTTAAGCTGAAGGAGGTCAGAGTTAGATTGGATATGAGGAAGAAATTATTCCCTGAGAGGGTGATCAGGCCCCGGCACAGGTTGCCCAGAGAAGCTGTGGCTGCCCCATCCCTGGCGGTGTCCAAGGCCAGGTTGGATGGGGCTTGGAGCAGCCTGGGATAGTGGCAGGTGGCCCTGCCCATGGCAGGGGGTGGCACTGGATGAGTTTTAGGTCCCTTCCATGCCAGACCTTTCCATGATTCTGTGAATTACAATCAGAGACTGGTTTGGGCTGAAGATGTTGTGGGGTTTTTTGGGCTTGAAGATGTTGTGGTTCCAACCCCCTGCCATTAGGACTGTTATCAAAGCACGTAATTATTACTCTCTATATCGTCAATGTACCTACACAATGACCTGGGGTAAGCTTGAAGTTTTCTGTATTTTACAGGTGAAAGCCAGCTTTGTGCCCCTTGGAGATGCTTTAGGGGTAGGTTAAAAGAAGGAGGGGGTTAAGGGCAAGGTTAAACTCAGCCTCCAAGGAGTGAATTTTAGTTGGGAGATGTTCCCAGCACTAAGCCAAAGGAAACTGGCTGTGCCCAGTGGCTGACAGCCGCGTCACCTGGGCACTCCTAAATCCTCCCATGTGGGTAGTGCAGAGGTAGATCCAGCTGTTCCTTTCTGCCCAGATGTGTAAGTCAGCATCATTTGAATATTATTAATATCATGGTTGTGAAGACGGAATGGGGAATGCGCAATAAACTGTGGAGCCATATTCTGGGAATGGCTTTTACTAAAAAAGTCTACCTTAAAAAAGGTAGTCTACCTTTTAAAGGAAAAAAATAACCTTGGAGATAAAAGTCTCTCCAGTTTTCATTTTACATAAATGTCTCTGCTCTGGTTTGGGCTCCTAGAGCCAGTAAATGCCCACAGATTGACTGTGGGTGGTCAGCAGTTCGGCAAATTGGGCCATCCATCTAAATTTGTCTCTCTTAAATCTATCGGATTCACGTCAGCATTGGTTCAAGCAGTACAATGGGGATTCAATAACTTAGACAGCTTATGTGGACCTACTGTATCATCCATTTTCATAACAGTGAAGCCGCTGTGGAAGGACAGCTCCAGATGCTCAACTCCCAGAGCTGGTGGTGCTTAGGAACGCAGCTGTGGTTGCATGGGAGATGCTCCCAGGTTTTTAATTTGCAGTAGCGCAGATGAAACACCCAAAAATTGCTGTAAGCCTCTGTGAGCTGTACCCTATGAGGTTAAATGGCAATTTCTGGAAGCAACTGGCTTAAATTTCCTGATGTTTTATACATATCCCAGATTCCATGGGTTTCAGTTACAGTTATCAAAAAGCAGTATTTTATTTAAAGTAGCATCCTTTTACTGTAGCTGCAGGCTGGGAGCTGGAGGAGCCCAAACCAGGACAGAGATGGGAAATGGAGATGGGCTCTTTTCCAGATTGTACATTATCAGATGAATAATTAACTGTAGACTAATTGCAAGTCCTAATTAGTCTCCTACAACTGCACTAAGCACAGTATTACTTCAGTGTAATGTGGTAAGAACTTGACCTTCCATCTTTAACCCTGCTGCTGGTGCGAGCAGGAAGGAACTTGACTTTCGGAACCCAAATTGCATGTGTGATACTACAAGTCAAAAATCTCCAGATTTTTGTTATAAAATTAAAAGGATACAGAAATGCCTGTATACATGCCTTTTTTGCATTGCTAGCGGGAAGCTTGTCTGTGCTGCTTTTCCTACAGGTGGTGGAAAAAAAATTAGGAAAAATTAATAGGAATGTTGGGTTTGGCCTGTTTTGTAGACCTGATGGGGCATTGGCAGGCAGGCTGCTTTGGGGCGTGTCCCATAGGGTGAGTGCAGAAGTTGGGTTGTATCTGGAGAGACTTGATTTCCATATGACCATGAGTGTGTTGGGGACAGCAGGTGACAGTGGAAGTTGTACATGTATTTTCTGTCCTGGTCTTTCCTGTTAACTACTCAGTAGCACAGGTTGCTTGCTCTGCAGCTGGTGGAGCACCTTCCAAATGGCTCTCATAGCCTTGTCTTCTCTGTGAGTAACTTGGAGGCAGTTTCTGTGTGAGGGAGGAGAGGAAACACTCTCTCTTCTCCAATGCTGGTCCAGAAAATCTTGTCCCCTGGTAGCTCTGGTGCTTCTGCTACAGGGACAAGATGCTTAGGTGTGCTTCCATGGGAGATACTGAGAAAATAACGAGCAGTGAGAGGAGAAGCAACAGTTAACATTGGAGAAAACATGTATCTGTGGTGCATGACCTAAAATTAATGACCAGCATGGAATGGTAAAACAGATTTGAATAACGTGAGCAACCTGAAAACCCGGATACTGAGGCTACGGCATGAACAGGTAGCAGTGTTGTGTTGGTAAAGCCACTGAGCAGCAGCCAAGGTAAACGATTCCTGTCTGAATCTGGTTTTCTTCTGTTTAGGTGATACTGAGCAGGAGCTGGGACCCCCTCCATCCGTAGATGAGGCAGCAAACACACTCATGACTCGCCTGGGCTTCCTCCTCGGAGAGAAAGTCACGGAGGTTCAGCCAGGGCCCCAGTACAGCATGGAGGTGCAGGATGAGAACCAGGTAAGACCCCCCCCGTCCCCCACCCCACCCC